>VMDO01018051.1:0-43226 GCA_007922755.1 Pedetes capensis
ACCCAAATATACCTGAACACACCTATAGCCACCTTATTTTTGACAAAGGAGCAAAGCAAGTAAACTGGAAAAAGGACAGCCTCTTCAACAAATGGTGCTGGGAAACATGGTCATCCACATGCAGAAAAAGGAAAGTGGATCCGCATCTCTCAATATACACGAGAGTTAACTCAAAATGGATAAAAGATCTCAACATAAACCAGAAACTTTAAAACTTATAGAAGACAAGATAGGCAATACACTCCACCATATAGGCATTGGAAAAGATTTCCTTAATAGGACCCCAATTGCTCAAGAAATTGCAAGAAGAATAGATAAATGGGACTACATCGAATTAAGAAGCTTCTGCACAGCAAAAGAAACAATTAACAGAGTCAAGGAAACCTCCACAGAATGGGAAAAAATCTTCGCAATTTATACATCTGACAAAGTTCTAATTACTAGAATTTATAAAGAACTCAAGGAAAATAAACCCCAAAAACCAAACAACCCAATACACAAATGGGCAAAGGAACTGAGTAGGCAGTTCTCAAATGAAGAGGCCCATAAAGCCATGAAACACATGAAAAAGTGCCCAATATCCCTAGCCATTAGGGAAATGCAAATCAAAACAATGCTGAGATTTCACCTTACACCAGTAAGAATGGCCAAGATCAATAAAACAAACAACAACAAATGCTGGCAAGGTTGCGGGGAATAGGGGCCACTTTTACATTGTTGGTGGAGCTGTAAATTGGTGCAACCACTATGGAAATCAATATGGAGGTACCTAAAAAAACTAAAAGTAGATCTACCATATGACCCAGCTATAACACTATTGGGAATTTACCCAAAGGGAGATGGGTCATCATACCACAGAGACACCTGCATCTCCATGTTCAATGCAGCGCTTTTCACAATAGCAAAGATATGGAATCAACCAAAGTGCCCTTCAACAGAAGAATGGATAAAAAAACAATGGTACATATCCACAATGGAATACTACTCAGCAATCAAGAAAAATGAAATAAGGTCATTCGCAGCAAAATGGATAGAATTAGAGAAAATTATTTTGAGTGAACGAACACGAACTCAGAAAGAGAAACAACACATGGTCTCACTCATATGAGGGAGCTGATTCAAGATTACAAGAAGGAAAAATCCTATTAAAAGGTCGGATCATAATAAAAGGAGGGGGGAAGATAAGAATGATGTCAATATAAATGGACTAGAAATCGCATGTAATTGTTCTAACAAGATAAAAACAAAGACCACTACAGGAAAAGTTTCTAACAGAACTGGAACCCAAGGACATATAGAAAAAAATTACTAAGTAAAAGATAGAGAAGACTAAGATGGGAAACTTAGATGGGAAGGGTGCAAGTGGGGGAAGCATAGGGGAGGGTAAGGGAACCTATGTGAATAATGTTTATTAAATTGCATATATGAAAATTGTCACAATGAAAAGCATGTCAAAATGAATCACATTATGATGTACATTAAAAATTTCTAAAAAAAATTGAAAAAAAAAGAATTGGGAAGTGTTCCGATCTGCTGTACATAGGGTCACTTTGAGTCGGACTCCACTCAATGGCACCTAACAACAACAACATTCTATTTACAATAGCTATGAGAAAAATAAAATACTTAGAAATAAAGTTTACAAGGTAGTGGAAGATCTCCACAGTGAAAACTCTAAAACATAGATGAAAGAAATCAAAGAAGATAAAAATAAGTGGAGATTTATTCCTTATTCATTAATTAGAAGAATCAATATTGTTAAAATGTCCATAGTACCCAAAGTAATCTGCCTATTCTATGGAATTGCTATCAAAATACTGATGACCTTCTTCACAGATAAGAAAAACACAATCCTAATTTGCCTATGGAACCACAGAGGACCCTTAATACCCATGCCAATATTGACCCAAAAGAACAAACATGGAAGCAGATGGAAGCATCACACTAACTGATTTTAAACCATACTTGCAAAGCTGTAAAATCAGTTAGTATGGAATGTGCAGGGAAACAGACACATAGACCAATGAAATAGGACACAAGAATAAATCTACTCACCTCAGCCAAATGATTTTTGACAAAGTTGTGAAGAACATACTATGAGAAACAGACAGTCTTTCCAATAAATGGTGTCTGGAAAATTGGGTAAACACATACAGAAGAATGAAACTAGGCTCTGATCTCTCACTATATGGAAAAACCAACTCAGAATGGATTAATGACTTAACTGTAAATCTTGATCACAAAAGTAGTGGAAGAAAATATGGGGGAAAATCTCAGTGATATTGTTCTGGAATAGTATTTTTGGATTGAAATCTCAGAAGCCATGGCCAACAAATGCAAAAATAGATGAAGTAGCATCATATCAAACTAAAGAGCTTCTATATAGCAAGAAAACAATAGGATGAATATGCAACTTATGCATCTGATAATAGGCTAATGTGTAATATATATTAGGAACATGAATACCTCAATAGCAAACAAACAATCAAATGAGACAAAACAATCTGAGTAAAAGTGGGACATAGTCCAAAACAAACATTTCTCAAAAGAAGACAATGCAAGTGACCAAGAGGTATATGAAAATTTGTTCTATTATTAGTAATCATCATTAAGGATCTATTTAAGGAAATACAAACTGTATTAGTTTTACTATTGCTATGACAGAAAGCCTGACAGAAACAATTTAGAGGAGGAAAGATTTATTTTGGCTCATGGTTTCAGAGGATTCCATCCATTATGGCAGGGAAAGCATGGTGTAGCAGTTCAGTTTGCATAATGATGGACCAGAAAGCATAGAGGCAGACAGGAAGCAGCCAAGGGTAATAAATCCCCAAGGACCCACACCTGTGACCTACTTCCTCTAGCTAGGTGCCACCTTCTAAAGTTTCCATAATCTCCCAAAACAGCACCACTAACTGGAGACCAAGCATTCAAACTCATGAACCTACTGGGAACATTTCACTTTTAAGTCATAATGCAAGCCACAATCATAATTAGATATCACCTCACTTTAGTTAGAATGGCTAGTGTCAAACAATTAGAAGATAATTGCCCGTGAGGATGTGGAGAAAAAGAATCCTTAAACACTGACAATGGGAGTGAAAATCAGTACAGCCATTATAGAAAACAGTATGGACATCCCTCAAATAATCAAAAATGGACCTACTATATGTCCCAGAGGCTATTAGGTATATTTCCAAAGGAAAGAATATTAATATGTTGCAGAGACATCTGCATTGTGATGTTTATTGAAGCAGTACTCATAATAGCCAAAAAATGGAATCAAGCTTAAGTGTTCACTATCATATAAATGGATAAAGAACACATGGTTTATGAACAATGGAGTATTTAACTTCAAAAAGGAAACCCCACTTGGTTTTGGTTTCCATTTGCATGGCACATATTTTTTCATCCTTTACTTTCAGTCATGTTTCCTGCTGACCTGAGTTTTTTTGTTGGCAGCATATCTTTAGTTCTTTGCAAAAAATCTTTCAGTCACTGGATGTATTTTAATTGGGGATTTTAGTCTATATACATTGAAGATTATTATTGACAACTAAAGATATATTCTAGTCATTTAAAAAATTTTTTTTCCCTTGTTTTGTAGCTTGGTTGTCTGCTGTAATTGATACAGCTTAATTATTTTCTCTTTCCCTTTTGTGTATCTCCTCTTTTAGTGAGTTTTGCACTTTTTTCTCATTTTTTATTGGTAATTTTTAAAAACATTTATTAGTAATTTTTAATGTACAACTTAGTAGGTGTCATTATGACATTTCTATACATGCATTTCATAGTACATTGCTCATGTACTTACAAGTTTTCATGATAGTAATTCTCATCCTTTTATTTCTAGTGTAGGACCCCTTTAAGCATCTCTTATATAGTCAGTCTGGTGGTGATGAATTGCCTCAGTTTTTTCTTGCCTGGGCAAGAAAAAGTTTTTCTTTCTATGCAAGGAAGATCTTTTTCTTTCACTTCTGAAGGCTGGCTTTGCTGGGTACAGTATTATTGGTTGGCAATTATTTTCTTTCTGTTATTTTAATATACCATCTCATCATCTCCTGGCCTGCTTGTAAGTTTTCTAATAAGAAATTTGGTGTTAGTGTGATAATGTGATGGAAATCTCCGCATAGGTAAATTGACATTTTTTTCTGTATTTTTTTCCCCAAATTCTCTTTTTAGGTTGTACTTTTGGTAGTTTGGCCATTAATGCCTCAGAGAGGATCTTTTTTGATCAAATCTATTTAAGGATCCTTTGAACTTCATGGACTTGGATGTCCATTTTTCAGATATTAGTTGAAAACATTGTTTTTGCCTTTTTCTTTTCCTTCTGCAACACCCATAATGTGAAAACTTGCTTGCTTCATTATGTCTCACGAGTCTGGTATGCTTTCTTTCTTCTTATTTATTGTTTTTTCTTCTTCCTATTTTATTTGATTGGTTTATTTCAAAAGACCTGATTTCAAGCTCAGAAACTGTCAGTTAACAATTTGATATAGTGAGTGCTTGAAGCTATCAACAGTATTTTTATTTCATATATTGAGTTCTTGTTTTCCAAGATTTCTGTTTGTGTTGTTTTTATTATCTCATTTTCTGCTGAATTTCTAATGCATATAATGAATTGTTTCTCTAAACTTATTGAAGTATATGTCTGCATTCTTTGAATCCTGGATTTTGTTACATTCATTGGTTTAAATTCTTCTTTAAAATTTTTTTGAAAAAAATTTTTATTGGTTATTTTAATGTACAACTTGATAGGTCTCATTATGACATTCCCATACATTCATTTCATTGTAATTGTTCATGTTCACTTCCCCTCTTGTCATCCTATGATCCCCCCCCTTCCCTGTTTTCTCAGTTTGAATTCTGTTTAAAGCACTTTATCAATATGCTTTTCCTTGAGGTCTGTAACTAGAAAGTTATTGTGTTCCCTTGGAGATATCATGTTACTTTGCTTTTAAAAGACTTCATTCACTCCTGCATTGGTATTTGTCAGTTTGGCAGATTAGTTGCCTCTATCAGTTTTTTAATGATTGGTTTAATAGTTAGTCTTTGTCTGGACATGTGTCCTAGTGTGTCAATTGGGTAGGTGATGTTGTCATTGGTTTTAGGTGCATCTAGTAATGTAGTACCTCTTAGTTTATTCAGCTGAAGTGAACATTGGCAATGCCTACAGATGCTTCAGTGGCCTAACCTATGAGGGTTTTATATGGTTACTTCACCAGGCATGTTATAGCTTCATTAGGCAGGATGGGTTTGTTGGTGGCTCTGGGCACTGTGTGTGTGGCTGCAGGTGCAGGGTGCCTATCAGATTCCATGGGTTGCATGCAGGTGAGGCCCTTTTGTTGGGCTTATACAGGTGAGGTACAGCTGGTATGGTAGTTGAGGTGGAGAGCCCATCAGTTTCTGATGGCTGGGCAAGGTGGGATTGGACTGGGGGGCCTTTGCTGGTGTGGTGCAGTGTACCCCATAGCAGAGGGGTGGCCCCTCTCAGAGTCCACATTCTGTGTGGATGGATGACATTGCAGGGCTTTGGAGAGAAAATATGCCTAGGGAAGGCTGCTGGCTGATTCCTGGGGCCTTGGGAGGAGAAGCAGGGTTGCCAGGCTGCTTTGCAGGGTCTTGGCATGCTGAGCTTTCCTGGGTACAGGAGGAATGTGCCTACTGAGCTGCTTCCAAGGGCTGAATACAGGTAGATGTGAATGCCCATCTACCTTGAAAGCCAGGCTGTCTGATCTGTTGGGGGTGGCTGCTCTGCTGCTTCACAGGACTGCAAGTGTGTTGGAGTCCTTAGATGACACTGTGCATCTAAGGCTTCAATGGCGGAGGCCACAGTGGGGTCTGGCCTTTTTCTCTGGGACAATGCTAGCATATGCATTCCCTAGCAGCTTCCCAAAGAGGGGTCAGGGACTATGAGTTTCTTCGGAAGCAAAAATTGGAGGTGTCCCTAGCATTACTTTTTAACCTGCTGAACAAATCTCTCTTGGTTCAGGATTGAACTAGACTGGAGAGATGGGACAATAGATGTTTTGTTCTTAGCTCCCTTTTCACGAGGCTAGCATGTGTCCCTGTGCTCTGCAACATCTCCACCACACCACCACTGCACTCCAGCACTCTGCCCCAGACAATAGAATAGCTGTTTTTTTTTTTTTCTTTATTTTGGTCCTTTATGGTGGAGCGAAGGACACCAGGTACCTCTAATCAGCTGTCTTCCTGACATCACTATATGCATCAATTTTTGTAACTTAGATTGGTAGAAGTGCATCTATTTTAATGGTTTGCTTTGAAGATCATGCGGGATAGTTCATGAAAAGCCCTGGGAATTGGGCTGTTACTGTAGGATCATTTATATGAGATTTTTCCCAAAGCTGAATAATAATGTTCACAGTGAAATGATGAATTCATCCTAAGAGACACTGTTGAACTTTACTACATGAATGTTTTTATCCATGCATTTAACCTTTTTGTCATTGTCATTTGAGAAAATGTTTTTGATCAAAATGTTCAAACAGTCTGGTAACCTTAACCAAATGTGATGAGAAAACTATAACCATCAAACACTTAAACCTGTTGGATATGTTTTAAAAACCAAGAGTAGTTAATTCAATTTAGTTAAGAATATTTGCCAAACTTGAAATAATTAAGGACACATTGAAAGAGTGTACCTCAATTGCTTCAGACTAAGATTTTATGAGCTGGAGATTTAAGTGAGCAGGAATGCTCATATTTAAGCTATTTGCTAAAATTAATTATAAATGTTTATTTATTTACTTAGTTATAAGGATCATCCATATTATATGGGAGCAACATTTCCTGGAAAGATGTGTGTTAGTGATTATTCTGCAGGAATTGCTATGGTAGGTAATTAATATTTAAAAAATTAACACATTTAAAAATGATCTAACATGATAGCATATGTTTTACACAGTTTATATTTAGAAATTTCAATTCATTTTCCATTGCTGCTAAAATTTTGACATGGGAGGAAGACTATTATTTTAGAACAAGTATTTTGCTGCAATTAGCTATAATTGGAAGTCAAAGTGGAATAAAATGTCATAGGTAAACATGAACTCCTCAACATATACAGTAGTGCATCATGAAAAATCTCTAAGGAAATTTCTGTAATACAAATTTTCTTGCTTATAAGACAGAGTTTTACTTGTAGACATACAACTAGAGAAATAGTGTTACACATAAAATAAGTTCAAAATAAAAGGAAGTGAAAAACTGCAATAAAATCCTTTAAAAATGCTTCAAATTTCTCCAAAATGGCATTTAAAAGAAAATTTGATATGCATTTTAAATGTTTATAATATTTGTAAATGTGTTATATATAAAGATCACAGGTTAAATTAAATGTATTATTGAAGATCATGTAGTTCTTTGAGCCATTTTCTCATCTTACTAGCTCTTTTTAAACGCAAATTTAAGTACTATATGCAGTTTAAAAATTATATAGCAAATTATGTTAACCATGTCAAGTTTGTCAAGTACTTACAGGAATATAGAAGAAAATTTATATAATCTGGCATTTTTCCACCCAGGTGGAGATGACCACTGTTAACACTTTGAATGATAAATACTTTCTACTTTGTGTCTTTGTTTCTCTCTCTCTCTCTCTCTCTCTCTCTCTCTCTCTCTCTCTTTCTCTCTTGCTTTCTCTCTCTCACTCTTTCTTTCTTTCATTCTCTTGCATTCTTTTAAGTGGAACTTTGTAGCACCAATGGTAATTTTTAACACTTAAATTTTATTATAAAAGTAATGCATGTACATGATAAAAATTTTAAGCCATTGGTACATAAATCAAAAAATGATAATAAAACTCTATACTTTTCATGTAATCCTATTTAAGAATTTCTGTTAAATCCTCTGTTAGTTAAATTTATTTATTTAACAACATATATTCTCATACCCTACATCTGTTTTGATTTATAAACTATTGATAATACTATCTCTGATAAAGTTAGCCCATTCTTGTTACTTGTCAAATTCTTATATGTTTAATAAATTTTTATATTGTTGTTTTGGGGATTGAACTCAGAGCCTCACCATGCTAGACAAGTATTCTACCACTAAGCCAAGCCCCATATATTTTTTTATTATTTTAAATAATATCTATATACCTTAGGAAAAAAGCAAGAGGTGTAACATAGTTGCATACTTCTATCCATTGCTAAGGTTTATAAAATTTATAATTTATTCTGTGATTTTTGTACTTTATGTATAGGTTGATACAAAAATCAACAAATGGATTTTTATAGTATTGTGACTATATAAATGAAATTAAATATGAGTAAAGACATGGTTCTTATGCTAGTAAAGCTTTGGTGCTCCAAGGAGGCTATTTTAGGCATCCAAATCTAATGGAGCATGTTAATTTTTTTCTAACTTCTTTAACTCTAATGGACTTAATCAACTGTTACAACCAACTGCCATCTTTTTTTTTTTTCTTGGAATTATCTGCTATTCTTTCTGGAATAGCTCTTGAGTTAGTTTTTGTTTTTAAACATAGTGTATATGGTTGAAGAACACTGAATTATTTTCTTAATGAAAATATTTTTATTTTGCCTTCACATTTAATTGATGATTTGGGTAGGTATAGATCCTAGCTCTAACATTTTTCTACCTCAGCATCTTGAAGATTGATATATTTTAATTTTGAGAAGTCATTATGAAATATGAGGATGGCAAGGAAAATGAGGGTATATTTAAGGGAATTTGAAGTGTTGATGGAAGGAAAGACAGCAATGAGGAAGTGGCAAGAAGATGGCATAAATGTGTTCAAAGCAGGGGGAGGGTTTTGAGGGGGATTAATGGCAATGTGTCTTTTTTTATTTTTCAGTACTGGGGGTTGAACCCAGGGCCTTGTGCTTGCATACTTCGCAAGTGCTGGACCACTGAGTTTCACCCCCAGCCCATTTTTTTTTTTTTTTTAATTTTTGAGACAGTGTCTCACTAAATTATGCAGACTGCCTCTGGTCTTGAACTTGGGATCCTCTTGCCTCCACCTCCCAAACTGCTGGGATTACAGGCATACGCCACCATGCCCGGCAATGGCAATGTGTCTTAATGTAATAAATTTTTAAAAATATAAAGATTCACTGTATTTTTAATCATACCTCACATATGAAATGCTTTTACAAATCAATAAAAAGATATAGCAGAAAGATGGGCAAGAAACTTTAAGAAACATTTCACAAAAAGGGTTACCCAAGTAATCAAAAATATTAAGTACAAGTTAAATCTTAAAGAAATACTATCAAAGAACACACCAGAAATAACATTAAAAAGATGGACAACACTAAGCATTAGAAAGAATGCAGAGCAAGTATCAGATATTGTTTATAGGAATGTAAATTCCTATAACCAATTTAGAAAACTAGTAGTGTCTACTAATAAAGTGAATATACACATTTCTTAATATTTAATTTCTATGCACACAAATAGGTAGATTTGTACATTGAAAGAATGTTAATGGGAGCACTGTTTCTAAAAGCATAAAACTGGGAGCACACCAGATGTTCATCAAGAATATAATGGAAGTCCAGGAGCCATGGCCCATGCCTGTGATCCCAGCAACTGGAGTGACTTAGGAGGATCACAAGTTTGAGGCCAGAGGCAGCCTGCACTGCTTAGCAAAACCCTTTCTCAAAATAAAACAGATAAAAAGGAGCTGGAGGTCCAGATCAGTAGTAAAGCCCTTGCCTAGCATGTGTGAGGCCCTAGATTCAGCCTTCAACCTGGTGCTACCAAAGAAAAAAAAAAAGAGCATAATGGAAGGTTGAGGATGTAGCTCAGTGGTAGAGTGCTTGCTTAGCATGCACAAAGCCCTCTGTCTGAGCTCTAGCACCATAAAGAAAAGAGTATAATGGATAAATAAAATGTGTTATATAATATAATACTGCACTGGTAATGAAAATATATGAACTACTGTTCCACACAATCCTATATATGACTCTCAATCATAATATCAAATGAAAGATGTCATAACCAAAAATATTTAAAACATGTTTGATGGAATTTCAGACAGACAAACAAGTCCATAGTGTTGGAAGCGAAAATCATAGTATCAGACATGAGGAGAAAAAAGGGGTAGTAATTGGTAAAAGGCATGAAAGTATTTGTGTGTGTGTGAGTGCGCGCACGCACGCATGAGTGCATGCATGTGTGTGTGAAGTTCTTGGTATGAAAAGGTTTAACAGGCAAGAGTGGTTACTAGAATACAGAAGGAATAATTGTTTAGATGTTGTTCCCTGATAGTTGTAGCTTTAGTATAGAAACAAAAAATGTAACAAATCAACTTCCTCTAACTATGGAGGTGAGTAATGCTATGTTAACTGAGTAACTGTACTAAATAAAACTTAGATGCTAGTTCTTCAGCTTACAAATCATTAGGTGAATAGCATGGTCAACTACTAGGTATCACTTTTTCAAGGTCTTCCAGTGATTGGTTATTATGCACTTGTTATTCAGCTCATGAACTGTACTAAGCATGGATTTGTCTTGCCTCTGTGTTCCTCAGTTTTGTATAGCTATGTTAGCTACCTGAGATTCTTGTTAGGTGTTCAATCATTAAATTAGGGCAAAGCTTGTCATTGACTCAATAACTAATATATTATTTAAATTTCATAAGAAGAGCTTCAACTTCTCACATGTTGAAGGAAATGTATCTCCCTATCTTTAAATATTTGATACAAGAATAAAGACATTTAGAATGAGAAAAGAATTTTTTTTAAACTACCACTCAATGAAATGTCTTTCTTTGAAATTTCTTTGTTATTATAGTATTCAAAGGACATAAGTTTGGAGACATCTTCAGTTATTGTCACCCAGATGCTGGCACTCAGTCTGGGAATATCATATGATGATCCAATGAAATGTCAATGTTCAGAAGCTGTGTGCATAATGAATCCAGAAGCTATGTAAGTTTTAAAAAAGGACTTATATATTAGTTATTTTTATTTTGTTTTAAATATAGTACTTACTTGGGATTTAGCTCAGTTGATAGAGCACTGCGCTACAGTCTCTGAGGTCCCAAGTTCAATTCCCAGCACCACAAAAATGGGAGAAGGGCCTGGCAATCCACTCCCAAGGCAATCCCGAAACAGTCATCCATTGAAAACTCTATGAGGGTTGCTATGAGTCGGATACCGACTGTACGGCACCTAACAACAACAGCATAGTACTTACTTATAAAACAAGCTATAAAGGAATAAAATGCACAACAAAATATAAAGATGTAGGCATGGCATGGTGGTGCACATCTGTAATCCCAGTGACTCAGAAGGCAGAGGCATGAGTATTGCAAGTTCAAGGCCAGAGGCAGCCTGCATAAGTTAGCAAAACCTTATCTCAAATTAAACAATAAAAAAGGGGCTGTGGTTGTAACTCAGTGGTAGAGCACTTGCAAAGTATGTGTGAGGCCCTGGGTTCAGCCCTGTAGTACTGTAAACAAAATAAACCAAAACCAAAACCATGTAATTTTACATGTAAGAGTCATATGGAGGGCAGTCACAGTGGCTCACACCTGTAATCCTAGTGACTGGGGGAGTGGAGGCAGGAGGACCACAGGTTCTAGGATAGAGGTATTTTGTGTAACTTAGTGAGATCCTGTCTCAAGACAAAATATAAGAAATGGGCTTGAGTTACAGCCCAGTGGTGAAATACTTGCAATGTATGTGTGAGGCCCTGGGTTCAACCCCTAATTACCAAAAAGTGGGGTAGTATGGAGTGAGGTAGTCATTAAAGACAACAGAGGATAACAAATTCAATCTAAAATACAAATTAGCAAGGGAATTTTCCTTAGGATATATATTTTGTAAAAGCACTTAGTAAGATTCTTTAAAAATAAGTTAGCAGGCCATAACAAATGATCATTTTTAGGCAGAAATTTTGGTTCTGCTTTTATATTAGTTTGATGTGGAACAACTAACATCCAAACAACAAGGCTTAGTTGGAGAGCAGTATCAAATATACAATATTTGTGTGATTTTGGACAAATTACTTGACCTTGCTTTGATTTACCTTTCCCATATTTAAATGGGAATAATTATGCCTATTCTCTTACTTCAGAGGGAGATGTAAAAATAAAATGAGAAAATAAGAAAACTGTAAACTCTATGAGTACACAATGGATTAGTTACATTAATTTCTAAATTTATCAATGTTCCCCAAAATAGTGCATCAGATAAGAGCTACAGTATGTGTCATTGTATTCTACAGCTTTTTTGTTTGTGAAAATGTCCTGTGGAGAGCTTCTGGTTAAGATAGCTGACTAACAGCAGCCTCTATGAGACTTAGAAAAAAAAGCAGGATAGGAAAAAATAGTCTATTCTGAACAAAGAATAATAGGGAAAGCATAATAACAACAGGGAAAATGACAGGACAGACTGAAGATGCACAGAACTGAAGTCCCATGCACCAAAAAAGAAGAAAGGAGATTAGCATCAGCACTGAAGTGTAGCAACCTGGCAGGAGAAGTGAAACCCTACCCCAGAGGTAAACCAGATACCCCTTGATCTGTTGAATAGTCTGGCAACAAAGATCAACCACTGAATAGGAAACATGGGAATGCAGCACCATTGTACCTGGGCCTGAGACAGAATCACCAGGCAATTGTGAATTGGGAAATCTGCAGCCTCTCTCACCTGCTGGGCTGGTAGTAAGGCAGAGAGCCCTGCCTACACAGGTTTCTGAGGCAAGCCAAGTATCCCAGTGATCTAGTCAAAAGCTAGGCAAGTCCAGGGCCCCCATACACATCTGGGCAAGAGAGAGTTGTGCAGGCCATTTGTATGTCAGCTGTTGTTGTTAGGTGCCATGGAGTCAGCATCCAACTCATTATGGCCCCACATACAACAGGGGGAAACACTATTGTCGGTGCTTCTCTGCTGTTCATAAGGTTTTCAATGGCGGATTTGGGAGTGGGTTGCCAGGTCTGTCCCTCAAGCCTACAGCACCTGGTGTTCCCAGGTGGTCTCCCATCCACGTACTGACCAGGCCCAACTCTGCTTAGCTTCCGAGATCTGATGGGATCGGATGCCACAGAGCTACAGCTGCAGGCATGTGTCAGTAGGAAAATCAAAGACCGTCTTCCATGCTGGCTGAACCCATGGTTCAGTGGGGAGCCTCCTCTCACACAGATTTTCAAGCCATGTCCCAAATCCCAGGGATCTAGCAAAAGGCCTGGCAGGTCTGAAGCTCTGTCCATAGCACTCAGGTGTGAAACAGCCATGCAAGGCAGGGACAGAAACCAAAAGCAATCTCTGGAGCCTGCCAAAATGGAGGTGGAATGGAGACTCCCATCCAAGCAGGTACATAAGCCAGGCCCAGAGACCCAATGTTCTGGCAAAAGGCCTGGTAGCTCTGCAGCCCCATACACAGCACAAAGGTTGAGACAGATGTGCAAGACAGCTGCAGGTCAACGGGAAAAACTGAAACCATCTCTCATGCTAGCTGAGCCAGCAGTAGGGTGGAGACCCCATTCCATGCATGTTCCCAAACCTTATCCAGAGTTCCACGATCTAACAAAAGATTCAGCATGTCCACAAACTCTGTCCACAGCACTGGGGTATGGGATACACAGGGCAGTCAGCTGCAGAACATGAGGAAATCCACAGACCATCTGTGGATCCTGCTGAGCCAAGAGCAGTCTCTAAGGCCATGCCCATGGTCACCCTAGGAGGGAGCATGCAGAGGGGCTGAGGAGACCTACATAGTCTTTGTGAGTTGTATTTTGTCCACCCACCAGAGAAGTGAGTATTGAGAAACCAGGAATGAACATCTATAGTTTTTAACCCCGACTTTCACATTGGCTCCTGTGAATCTTACTGGAAGTCTTCTGGCAGGAAGGTGGCATATCTGTCTGGAAGGCAGGACATCTGCCTGGAAGGTGGGACATTCAGAAGAGACTGCCTTATATTGCTACTTTTCCTTCTTTTTTTATTTATTTTGTTTTTGCCTTTTTTGCTTCATTTCTCCCTTTAAATTTTTTCTTCATTCTTATCACATGTCAAATTGTTAACCATTTTTCCTTTTAGGTTTCCCTAGTTATTTGATAACTATATTTTCATCACTTGCCAAATTTACCTGAAAAAGAAAAAAACAGGAGAAAAGTAGAAGACCTACATGTTTATATATGTTGTACTTCTTAATGTTTATGTAACCACATATATAGTATTTACATATATATATATACACACATATGTATATACTCCATACAAAAAATAAAGTTTTGCATTTTTCCCTGCTCTTGCCTTATTCCCTCTCCAACATTCCCCCTTTCTGCCTGTCCTTCCTTATGCATATATAACACTATCCTTTCTCCTTCTCCCTTCCCACCTTTTCCTCTGACTTTCATCCCTCTGTTTGATCAAACTCTAAAACTTACTCTAAACTGTCCCTACCATTTCTTTTCCTTAGACAATTTCAGAAGTATTATCTGGCTTCAAGTTAGGCTAATTGAAGTTATAAATCTAAATGTTGTAGGACTTATTATAGCACAATAAGATTGCTTAGTTTTCTCCAAGTGATACTGTGAATGAAGACCTCAAGTATAATCTACATAAAAAGAAGACCCACAAATATATCAGGAAGAGATAGCCACACTAACTGATGTGGAAGTCCCAAAATGGGAACACATGGAACAAGAAGAAGCAAGATCATCTCCAAATGATCTTAACTCCACAGTAATTGAAAATAAAGAAGCTGAAACCCTTAATTTGCCAGACAAAGAACTGAACAGTCTACTTATAAAAATAATAACTGACTCCAAAGAAAAGCAGATGACTGCAATCCAGGAAATTGACAAAAAGTATCAAACTTAGAAGAAAAATCCAGTAAAAAATTACGATCTTGAAAAAAGTCAAACAGCAGTACTGGAAATGAAAACCACAATAAATCAGATAAAGATCACTATAGAAAGCAACATCAGCAGATTGGACCAAGCAGAAGAAGGAACATCAAGGACAGAAGACAAGGTTGAAGAATAAATAAATCAGACTCCAAGGAAGAAAAAAACTGGGCAAAATTTCAAGAAGTATGGGACAAAATGAAAAGATATAACCTAAGAATGGATAGTGTAGAAGGAATTGAAGCTAAAATCAAAGGCTAAGGAATTCTATTCAGTTAAATATTATCAGATGTCTTGTCTTTCTAAATCTAGGGGAAGAAATACTCAAATTACAGAGGCATCCAGAACCCCACATAGAAATGATCAGAAAAAAACCTCTCTATGTCACATTATAGTTGGGATACTAACTCTCCAAAGCAAAGAAACAGTTCTAAAGGCTGCAAGAGAAAAATACCAACCCACCTACAAAGAGAACTCACCAGAATAAAAACAACCCTCTTAACAATGACCCTAAAAGCAAGGAAATCATGAACAGATATGTTTCAAGTTCTGAGAGAAAATACCTGCCAACCAAGAATACCATATGAGCAAAATTATCCTTTAAAATAGATGAAGAAATAAAGATCTTCTATTGCAACACAAACTTAAGCAATTCATGACCACCAAACCAACATTGCAAAGTGCCACAGTCTAGCTGCAGCCTAGGGTCCAGGGGTTCCCAAAGGCCGGTGAGGAGTTGGCGATGGGAGACAGAGACACAGCAGCTCAGAGGCAGTGTGATTCTGTTCCGTTTATTGCTCAGATAGCTCAGTTTTTTTATACAGTCTTTTTAGGCTTAGGTCATGCAAGTAGTAAGAATACACCTGGTAGTCATAATAGCACATAGTTTAAAGTATAAACTTTACTATCTTTAGCTAACAAACACCTGAAAGGTCTGTCTTTTCTCAGGCCTTTCATAAATGATAATCTATAATAAGGTATTTGAACTCTATCCTTATTTATCATTTTAACCCCTTATACGTTTCTATGTGAGGCAGTGGAGGGTCAGGCTGACCAGAATGATTGCTTCTACTCTTTTTCTCTAGCTGGGAACCAAAGCTTGCCTTTAAATAGATAAGCACCTCCCCATGCTAAATTGTCAGGGAGGCTTTTGTACTGTGTTGACTCAAGGAGTTCATGCTGTTGGCAGTCATCCAAGAATTTTCCCAATGTAGGCCTGCTAGGGAGGTTTCTTAACTCCCGTTCTGAATTAGCACTGCTCACAGAATCAAAAGATTATATATTTACATTCATTACTTGTTTTTTATTAGGCTTCCCAAAAATCCAAATTTAAAATTTAAAGAAAAGGATAAATGAGACCCCAAGTCCCTTTCCATGAAGAGTCCTTTTTGAAGTACTCTTCCCCTTTCCATGGACTTTCCCTCTTACAGTACTCTTCCTCATGTGGGGACTCAGTCTACCCAACAGGAGTAAGTACCCTTACCCATGTGGGGACTTTGTCTACCCATCATGAGTGGATCTGGATGTGGCAGCAAAGGATTTTAAGGACATCATACATACAGAAGAAGAAAGGCAAAACCAAATGCAAGGAATGCAGGAATGAATAAATCTACAAGAGGAATGCTTGGACTAATGAAAGCTGAGAAAGAAGCAAAGACATCCAACGTCATAAACCAGCAAAACTCTAATATGAATAGGAAATAAAGTAAAGAACAATCATCATTCAAACCAACCAGAAAAACAATCAACAAAATTTCACAGAACAACAAACTCCTTTCTTTTTTATTAGTATTTTAATTGTACATACATATGGTGTACAGAGTGATAATTCAGTTCATATTAACAGTGTGAAATTTATTAAATAAAAATTGCTGATACTTCCCTGTCCTTAAAAATTGTGCAACAACAGAAAATAAAGTTCTTTGATTAACATGTAACAATCATTGTACAGATTTATGAGGTATAGTATGTGTTTTATGTTGTGTACTAGATAGTGAGATTCATTATGGGGTTTTCATAGAGTTTCATCCTGTATTTTGCCCTTGTTCTCTCCCTCTTTACCCCTCTATGTTGCTTGACCTTCCCCTCCTACCCTTCCTAGCCCCTTCTGCTTTCCAATAGTTCCCTCCTCCATCATGGGGAGGCTACTTGTATGTTCTGGTCTTAGATATGTATAATTATGTATCTATGATTTTGTGCATATGTATACATTTTTCTTTAAGGTAGCTTTAGCTCCCACATATGAGTGAGAACATATGGTATTTCTCTTTTTGAGTCTGGTTTATTTCAATAATCATGTCCAGTTACAACAATTTTCCTGAAAATGATACAATTTCATTTTTTTAACTGATGAAGAATATTTATGTATATACTACATTTTAAAAATCCAATCCTCTGTTGATGGATATCTGTGCTGATTCCATACCCTTACTATTGTGAAGAGTGCTGCATTAAATGTGGAAACACAGGTGTCCTGTAGTTTGATGACTTATCTTCCTTTGGGTACATTCCTAGAAGTGATATGGCTGATTTATATGGTAGGTCTATTTTTAGTTTTCTGAGAATCCTACATACTGATTTCCATAGTGGCTGTATCTGCTTACAGTCCTATCAGCAGTGTAAAAGTATTCTTTTATTGTTGCATCCTTGCCAGTATTTGTTGTTGAGCAAACTCCTTTCAGTAATAACTCATCAGTGGTCTTAATTTGTCTCTTAAGAGGGTTGGCTTGGACAACTGAATTAGTAAAGAAGGTCCAAAAATTTACTGCCTTCATGAGACTTAGCTCATTCAAAAGGATATATACAGACTGAAAATAAGAAAATGGAAATGACTTACCAATTTGGGGAAACCAAAAAGAAGAAGGGATTTATCTCAGTTTGTAGAGCGCTGCGCTGCAGTCTCTGAGGACCCAAGTTCAATTCCCAGCACCGCAAAGATGGGAGAAGGGCCTGGCAATCCACTCTCAAGGCAATCCTGAAGTAGTCAGCCATTGAAAACCCTATGAGGGTCGCTATGAGTCAGATACCGACTTGACAGCACCTAACAACAACAACAACAACAAAAAGAAGAAGGAGTTGCTATATTGATATCTGAAAAAGTTGACTTCAGTCTGAAATTAATCAGAAGGGACAAAGAGAGTCACAACATATTAATAAGGGAGCAATCAACCAAAAAGACATAACAATTGTAAATATCTATGCATTGAACATGGTACACCTAATTTTATAAAACAAACAATACTTCCCATAAAGGAACACAAGGTCCAAGTAAAATAATTATGAGTGACTTCAATATCCCACTCTCACTTATGGGTAAATCAACAAAATAATAAATCAACAAGGAACCATGGACTCAATCAATAGCACAGACCAATTGGACTTAACAGATGTCTACAGAATACTCCATCCAACAGATGCAGAATACACATTATTCTTAAAGCCCAATGGAGATTTTTATAAAGTATATCACATTTTAGTTCATAAAACTAGCCTCCACAAGTACAAAAATATTGAAATAATTCATTGTATCTTATCAAATCACAATGGAATAAAACTAGAATTCGATAACAAGAGACACTAAAAATGTTACAAATACATGGAAATTAAATAACACACTTTTGAACAATCAATGGGTCATTGAAGAAATCATAGAGGAGAGTAAAAAGTTCCTATAATCCAGTGAAAATGAAAAAATACCCTATCAAAACTTTTGAGATACAGCAAAGAAAATTATATGAGGGAAATTCATAGCTATGAGTGTCTACATCAGAAAGATAGGGAAGGGCCAAATAAATAACTTAATGATATACCTTAATACATTTGAAAAACAACAAAAAGCCAACTCCAAAGATAGTACACAAAGAGAAATAACATCAAGGCAGAAATCAGTGAAACAGAAATTAAAAAAACAATACAGAGAATCAGTGAAACCAAGAGTTGGTTATTTAAAATGATAAACAAGATTGACAAATCTTTGGGCACAAGAGGCATTTAGAACCAAATAGACACAATCAGAAAAGAATCTCCCCATGACACATTATATTTAAAATGTCAAGACTACAAAATTAAGAAATAATATTGAGAACTGCAACAGAAAAACAACTCATTTATAAAGGCAAACCCATTAGAATAACATCAGACTTGTCATTAGAAAGCCTAAAATCCAGAAAAGCATGGAATGATATATTTCAAGCCCTGAAAGTAAATAACTGCCAACCAAGATTATAACGTCCAGCAAAGTTACCATTTAAAATCAATGGAGAAATAAAGATCTTCAAAGACAAGTACACAGTAAAGCAATTCATGATTATGAAGCCAGCATTGCAAAAGATACTGAAAGGAATTCTACAAATATTGGAGGAAGAAAGATTGTCTCAATCATGAGAATGAAGGAATAGATTTCACAAGAGAAACAGGTAAACAAATTTGAGCTAGGAAAGAATCAGTCATGTCCAATGCAGTAAACCAGCAGTCCCATAATATGAATAAAAGAGAAAGAACAAGCAATATGTAAACCAACCAAGAAAACACTGAGCACAATTACAAGAATCAGCAAACCCCTCTCAATAACAGCCCTAAATATAAATGGTCTTAACTCTCCAATTAAATATATAGACTAGCTGATTGGATTAAAAAACAAGATCCAACACTTTGTTGTATGCAAGAAAAACATCTTACTGACAATGATGGACACAGACTGAAAGTGAAAAAATAAAAACAAAAATGAAACCAAACCAAAACAACAACATAAACAAAAACAAGAGTAGACATCCTTGTATCAGAAAAACTAGACTTCAAGCCAAAATGAATCAGAAGAGATAAAAGGAGGTCACTACATATTAATAACACAAAGATATAACCATTGTAAACCACTGAACATTGGTGTATCCAATTTCATAAAGCAAACACTACGGATTTAAAGGACCAGATAGGTCCAGGTACAATGATTGGGGTGACTTTAATATCATACTCTCATGAATAGATAGATCACCCAGACCAAACAAACAAACAACAAAAAACCCAAACAAAACAAAACAACAAAAAACAAACAAAAACAAAACAAAGGGACTTCACAGTGAAACTGCACCATAAATAAAATGGACTTAACAGACATGTATAGAATATTCCATCCAAAATCTACAGAATGCACATTCTTCTCAGCAGCTCTCAAAAATTTCTCTCAAATACATCACATTTCAACTCTTAACAAATGCACAAAAATTGAAGTAATTCCTTGTGTCTTATCAGATCATAATTGAATAAGACTAGCAATCAATAGCAATAGAAACTACAAAACTATACAAATCCATGAGCTGAATAATACTCTCTTAACTGATCAGAGAGTCATTGAAGAAATCAGGGGGAAATTAAAACATTCCTAGAATCAAGTGAAAATGAAAGCAGAACTTATCAAAACCTTTAGGATACAGCAAATGTGGCGTAAGAGGGAAGCTTACATATGAATGCTTACAATAAAAAACTCAGTTCTCAAAATGTTGTTGTTAGGTGCTGTTGAGTTGGTATCTGACTCATATTGACCCTTATAGGGTTTTCAATGGCTGACTGTTTCGGGATTGCCTTAAATAACATAATAATGCCCATAAGAGCATTAAAAGAATGGGAACAAAAAGCCCTAGAGACAGTAGATGGAAATAAATAATGAAAATTAGGGCAGAAATTAATGAAATTGAGGCTAAAATCAATACAAAGAATGGATGAAACCAAGAGTTGGTTCTTTGAAAAGATAAGCAAGACTGACAAGCCCTTACCCAAACTAACTAAAAGATAAAGAAGACCCAAATTGGTATTTGGAGATGAAAAAGCAGACATTACAACATATACTAACAAAATCCAAAGGTTCATTAGGGAATACTTGAAAATTTACATTCCAAAAACCTGGAAAAAGTAGATGAAATGGATAAATTCCTAGGCACATAAGATATGAACTACAAAATTAGATCAAGAGAGCATGAACGACTTAAACAGATCTATAGTGAGCAAGGGCTGGGATTTAGCTCAGTTGGTAGAGTGCTGCACTGCAGTCTCTGAGGTACCGAGTTCAATTCCCAGCACCGCAAAAATGGGAGAAGGACCTGGCAATCCACTCCCAAGGCAATCCCGAAACTGTCTGCCATTGAAAACCTTATGAGGGTTGCTATGAGTCCAATACTGACTCGACGGCACCTAACAACAACAACAACAATAGTGAGCAATAAGATTGAAGTAGTAGTAGTCTTACAACAAAGAAACTCCCAGGACCAGATGGATTTACTAACAAATTCTACTAGAGCTTTAAAGAAGAACTAGTGTCAACACTCCTCAAACTATTCCATGGAATAGAAATAGAAGGAATACTACCAAACTTGTTATATGAAGCCATTATTACCCTAATACCAAAATAAGATATTAATACAACAAAGAGGAAAACTATAGAATAATTTCCCCGATGAACAGAGATGCAAAACTCTCAATAAAGTACTTACAAACCAACTTCAACAATACAATAAGAAGATCATGCATTATGGTCAAATTGGTTTAATTCCTGGAATGCAAGGGTGGTTGAATACACACAGGAAAATAAATGTAATATAGTATGTAAATAGATTCAGAGAAAGAAAAGCTGCCACCTTTTCTCCACTTCAGACTTCATATATACATACATACATATAGTTACCATACTGGAATTGTATTAAACCAAGATAAGCCAGATTCAGAAAGTTAAACATTGCATATTTTCTCTCATATGTGGATGTTAGACTTCAATATATATTCATTATTAAAACATATAGGTCATGAAAGTAGAAGGGGCCTATGTAGGAAAAGATAATGGACTAAAGAAAAGGAGGAGGGCAAGAAGAAAGGGTAATAGGAGAAAAGAAAGTAAATATCATGTATGTTGCCTATATGGAAAAATTGGGATGTACATATATAGATATACTCACAAAAAAGACATACAAGTAGAAGAGGGGGCATTGGTGGGGAAGAAGGAGATGATGGAGGTGGTCATGAGAGTGTAAGGGGGAAATTAACATGAACAAAGTAAAATGAAGTGCATGCATGGAAAAGTCATAATGAGACCCACTAAGTTGTAAATTAAAAATTACTAATAAAAACTAATAAAAATGAAAACTCTGCCAATACTTATCATTCAACTTACAAAAAGTCTGACTTTTGAAGTTTATATTTTCTCTGCACTTCAGTTTGCATAAAATATTGATAATATCAACCACCCTGGTTTGTGATATAGATTAAATAATTAAGTATGTTAAATATATGGCTCATTCCAAATGCTCAATAAATGTCAGTTTTCCCTTTGCTTTACAGATTTTTCCTACATATCCAGAGTGACTTGTCCTGTGGAAGTATTCTCTGAAGTTACCTTTATTAGTGTTATATGGACATTAACTATATAAAATTTGATAAGTGTACTGTTTCTCTGAGGTCTTTCAGGAAGTTCATGACTAAATTTCTTCAATAAAAATACAAATTGAGTAATGTCTGTTCGAAACCTTTGCCTATTTTAAAATGATTTTTTGCTATTGATTTATACTTAATTTAGTCTTTAATAAAGACATGTATTCCATTGAATGAAATCACAGGACTTCCCCAAGAATGATTATGAACACTTGTTAGGAGTGTTTATTATTGCCTATTAAACTCATCATTTTGAAATTAACTTAAATAGCATAGAATTATGTTTTCAGAAGTACATCGTCAGTGATGTTATGTGGATTTACCTTTAGGCAATCCCATGGTGTGAAGACTTTCAGCAATTGCAGTTTGAGTGACTTTGGAAGTTTTCTTTCAAGTATGGGTGCCAAATGTCTTCAGAATAAACCACAAATGCAAGAAAGTGAAGGTCCAGTCTGTGGCAATGGCAAAATAGAAGGAAATGAAATATGTGATTGTGGTACTGAGCTAGTAAGTCTGGTAGCTTGGAAAACTGATTAATAAATTTATTGGTTTAGTTCTCTTTTTCATAATTGCTATATATCTAAAATATGAGTACCATGCAAAATACTGACAGTAAGTGAATCAGGTTGAAGTATATACAAGAAAAAACTATATTTTATAAGTTGTAAACAGGCTAAAAATGTACTATCCAATTTGTTGATAATAGGTAAAAAGAAGTCAAGAATAAGCTTTTGCATTCAGACTAAATATATATTTCCAAATTTTTGCTTCACCTTTGGATATTTTATAAATGTCTGTTGAAGCTTAATCTGTCAGCGATCCATCATATGTATTTAGAGTACTGCTTCATAATTTAATCAGTGACCTGGTAATGGCATCTGGGTTAATACTGCAGACTGAGTGTTAGATAATTTTGATTATCCACTTGACAGAGAAATTCTCAAAGTATAATAAATGCAGAAAGTCTGGGATATAATGCTTCTAGATAATTCAGCATTTGCTGCAATCCAATAAATATCAAAAATGCCCTTGATTGCAAGACAGAAATGACATTAGAGTTTGTGACATACATAGGGCTAAATTACATATATGCATATCACATTGTTTTAATTCCTGTGCTTTACCATTTGGTAGATCAAGTTTCTGTTGATTCTTACTCATTTTGTTTTGAAATCAGCTTTCCTGGGATGTAACCTACAGATAATAAAATGTACCCATTTTAAGTGTAGATGTTGGTGAGTTTGGACAAATATGTGCAAATATGGGCTCAATGAAGATGTGGGTTTTTTCCATCATTCTCTAAGTTTTCTTCATGCCTCTCTACTCTGCCCCACTTCTACTCATCTCCAGGCAACTTCTGATTCTATAAGTTTTCTCTGTTCCATAAAATCATTAAAATGCAATGATACAACATGTATTGTTTTACATCAGTTTGTATACTTCAATATAGCATTTTTGAGATGCATCCACATTGTTTCATGTCACAATAGTTCTCACTTTTTATATGGATATACCACAGTCTGTATTTTTCACTCATCTATGAATGATCTCAGTTGCTAATAGAATGACAGTCCATTATTTTGAATTCCTAAAAATAGAATTGGTGTGTCCTAATGATTCCAGTGGCTTTGTAGTGTTTTGAATTTATATTTTCTTGATGACTCATGAGGTATAGCATATTCTCATGTCCTTACTCAGGATTTGTTTTTTTAATTTTATTTCCAATTGACAAATGGAGTACAGTGTGATGTGTGCTATATAATTACATTTTGGAGTTATTAAATCAAACTAATTAACAAATCCTTCACCTTACATGCTCATCATATTTTTGTGATAAATACATTTAAGTTACTCTTTCAACAATTAAAACATATACAGCTTCCTGTATATGTATAAAAACATACACTCTTCCTGTCTGACTGAAACTTTGCACTCTTTAGCCAACACCTCCTGTTTCCCCTTTCACCCTGTCTCACTGAGCCTCTGGTAGCTACCATTCTGTTCTCCACTTCTAATGAGTTTGACTTTATTGGATTCCACATATAAGTGATATTATAAGGTATTTGCCTTTCTGTGCCCAGATTAGTTCACTAAGTATAATGTCTTCTGGGTTGACCCATCTTGTTGAAACTAACAGCTTTCCCCTACCCGCTTTAAGGCTGACTAGTATTCCATTGTATATATACACACCACACTTTCTTTATTCATCTGCTGGTGGGCATCTAGGTTGCTTCTATATCAGCTATTGTGAAAATGGTGCAATGAACATTGAGTGCAGATAGATCTTTGGTATATAAGTTTTGATTCCTTTGGATATATGCCCAGAACTGCGATTGCTGGATCACCTGGTAATTCTATTTTTATTTTCTGAGGAATTGGCATACTGTTTTCCATACTGGTTATATTAGTTTATATTTCCACTAATAGTGTACAAGACTTCCCCTTTCTCTGAACCCTGACCAACACTTGTTATTTTTCATCTTTGTGAAAATAGGCATTCAAACATGTAATACATCATTGTGATTTTGATGTGCATTTCAATGATGGTTTGTGATAGTGAGCATTTTTCATATATCTGTTTTCCGTTTGTACTTCTTTTGAGAAATGTCTGTTGAAGCCCTTGTCTAATTTTTGATTGTGTTATGCAGTTTTTTGTTTTTGTTCTTGGCAATTGAGTTGTTTGAGTTCCTTACATATTTTGGTTATTGAGCCCTTGGCAGATGTATAGTTTGCAAATATTTTTTCTTATTCCATGGGTTTTCTCTTCACTTTGTTAATTGTTTCTTTGTGTGTGCAGAAGCTTTTAACTTTGGTATTATCCCATTTGGCAATATTTAAATTTGCTATATGTGCCTTTGGGGTCATATCCAAAAAATATATTTGTAGAACAATGTCCTGAAGCATTTCACCTATGTTTTTTTCTAGTAGTTTCACAGTTTCAGGTCTTACATTTAGTTCTTTGATCCACTTCATTTTTGAATTATCTATATGATGAAGGATAGGGATTATATTAGCCATTTCTGTTATCATATTGAAATACTTAAAACAACTAACATATAAAGAGTATAGATTTGTTCAGCTCACAGTTTAGGAGACTTTTTTTTCCATACTGGGGGTTGCTAACCTGGGGGTTAAACCCAGGGCCTCGCGCTTGCATACTTTGCAAGTGCTGGACCACTGAGCTGCACCCCCAGCCCCCGCTTTTTTTTTTTTTTTTTTTTTTTTAACCTTTTGAGACAGAGTCTCACTAAATCACGCAGACTGCCTCTGGTCTTGAACTTGCAATCCTCCTGCCTCTGCCTCCCAAGCCACTGGGATTACAGGCATGCGCCACCACGCCCGGCTGGAGATTTGATCCAAGAACAAGAGGTTCCTATTGGTTTAGCCTTCTGATGAGGGCACTAGATGGCAATATCTGGAGTGGGTGTTGGAGTCAGTTACATCTCAAGTTGAGAGAGAGAGAGAGAGCAAGAGCAAGAACGAGAGCGAGAGCGAGAGAGCAAGAGAGAGTGAGCGAGCGAGTGAGCGAGAGAGACAGAGAGAGAGGAAGGGAGGGAGGGAGAGGAAGCGCAAGTCCTCTAGATCCAGGTTATCGCTATCTCTTATAGGGAAATGGCCCAGTGACCTAATGCCTTCCCCCAAAGCCTCACTTCTGAAGGTTGCATCACCTCCCAATAGTGCCATACTGGGGACAAAACCTTGAATACACAAGCCTTTGGGGATTCTTGAATATTCAATATATAGGAGGGACTTAGTTTCTTTCTTCTGCAGATGGAGATCCAGTTTTCCCAGCACCATTTATTCAGTCTATATTCTTGCTGTCTTTGTCAAAAAATCAGTTGAATATAAATACATGTGTTTATTTCTGGATTCTCTACTTGCTCTATGGCTGTCCATGTCTGTTTCTGTGCCAAGACCATTCTGTCTTGATTACTGTAGCCCTATGGTACATTTTGTATTCGGGTAGGGTAATGCCTTCTTGTTTTGTTCTTTTTACTTAGGATTGCTTTGGCTATTTGGGTCTTTTGTGATTCCATACAAATTTTGTGATTATTTTCTACTGTAAAGAATGTCATTGTTAATTTGGGAGGAGTTGCATTGATTCTGTAGATCACTTTGCGTATTATGAACATTTTACCAATATTAATTCTTCCAGCTCATGAATGTGGGATGTCTTCCATTTTTTGTGTCTTCTTTGTTTTCTTTCATCAGTATTGAGTTATGTTCATTGTAGAGATCATTCATGCCTTGGTTAAATTTTTTTTTTTTTTTTTTTGGTGGTACTAGGGGTTGAACCCAGGGCCTCATGCTTGCATGCTTTGCAAGTGCTGGACCACTAAGCTGCACTGCACCCCTAGCCCTTTTTTTTTTTTTTTTTTTACTTTTTGAGACAGGGTCTCTCTAAATTACACAGACTGTCTCTGGTCTTGTTTGAATTTGTGATCCTCCTGCCTCTACCTCCCAAGTTGCTAGGATTATAGGCATGAACCACCAGGCCCGGCTCACTTTGGTTAAATTTATTCCTATATATTTTTCATAGATATTGTGAATGAGATTGCTTTTGTGATTTTTTTCTTGGGATTCTCCCTATTATTCTATAAGAAAGCCACTGAATTTTGTTGATTTTTTGTTGAGTCCTGTAACCTTATTGAATTGAATTCATTTGTTAGTTCTAGTAGTTTTTTGGTAGAGTATTTGGGGGTTTTTCTAGATGTAAAATCATGTTTTCTGCAAATATCTGTATTTTGGCTTTCTCCTTTCCTATTTGGATGACTTTTAGTTTTTCTTTTATTATTCTCTTATTTTTTTGGCTAAGACTTCTAATACCATATCAAATAAAAGCAGTGAACAACCTTATCTTGTTCCTGGTCCTAGAGGGAACACTTTCAGTTTTTTGTTTTTTTTTCCATTTCAGTATGATGGAGGTTGTGGGCTTGACATATACTTTTTTGTTTTGTTTTGTTTCAAGGCACATTCTTTCTATATCTAATTTTTTGTAGTTTTTTTAAATCATGGAGGGAAGTTGAATTTTATCAAATGCTTCTGTATCTCTTCAGATAGCCATATAGTGTTTGTTCTCCATTCTGTTGATATGATATATTACATTTATTTATTTATGTATGGCAAACCATACTTTTATCCCTGGGATAAATCCCTCTTGATTATGGTGTATGAGTTTTAAAATATGCTGTAAGTGATTTGACAGTTTGATTATAATATGCTGTGTAAGGGTTCCTTTTAGTCAAAGCTGTTAGGGATTCTCTGGACTCCTAGACCTGAACACACATACACACACACACACACACACACACACACACACACACACACACACCTCTTTCATAAGACTTCTAGAGTTTTCAGCACTCATTTTTGTTGTATAATTTTCTATTCTTTTTCCTTTCTTTTTCTCTGCAAAACACATAATGGAAAAGTTTGCTTACTTAATGGTGTCACATAAATCTCACAGGCTTTCTTCATTCTTTTAAATTGTTTTTCTTTTGTTTCATATGACACAAATTTCAAAAGACTTGTCTTCAAGCTCAAAAATTTTTCACTAATTCTGATGTTGAGCCTCTCAAGTCTATTGTTTATTTCATGCATTGAATTTTGTAGCCCCGTGACTTCTTTTTAAACATTTATTTTCTATTATAATTATTAATATGTATTGTACAGATTAATGTTTTTTTTTTCAAGTACTGGGGGTTGAACCCAGGGCCTCACACTTGCATTCTCTGCAAGTGCTAGACCACTGAGCTGCACCCCCAGCTCATTTTTTTTTTTTTACTTTGTTTTGAGGTGGGGTCTTGCTAAGTTATGCAGACTGCCTCTGGTCTCAAACTTGTGATCCTCCTGACTCTGCCTCCTGAGCTGTTGGGATTAAAGGTGTGCACCACTGTGCCCACTAAATTAATGGTTTTCACTGTGGCATTTCCATACCTCCATATATCATTTGATCATGTCTGTCCTCCCTTCTCCTGCCCCTGCTCCACACTTCTCCTGACTATCCTCTAAATACCTAGTAGTCCTTGTTCTATTTTCAAGTCATCTTTCTTTTAACTTTTCACATGTAAGAGAAAACATGATACTTGTCTTTCTGTGTCTAGCTTATACCAATCAACACAACATCTCAAACTTCCATCTATTTTCCTGCAAATGACAGAATTTAATTCTTTTTGTGGATAAATAATATTCTACCATTTATATATACACCAAAATTTCCTTACCTATTCATCTGTTGACAGACATCTAGGCTGGTATCATATCTTGTGTTGTTCCAGATCTAAGAGGGCATGGTTTCAGTTTTTCTCCATTTAATATAATGTTGGCTGTAGGTTTGTCATAGGTGGCTTTTATGATAAGGTATTTTCTTGTTATACCTATATTCTCCAGGGTTTTTATCACGAAAAGGTGCTGCACTTTGTCAAAGGCCTTTTCAGCATCAATTGAGATGATCATGTGGTTTTTGTTTGCCAGTTTCTTGATATATTGGATTACATTATTGATTTCTGTATGTTGTACCAGCCTTGCATCTGTGGAATAAATCCCATTTGGTCATGGTGAATAATCTTTTTAATATGTTGCTGGATTCGGTTTGCCAGGATTTTGTTAAGGATTTTTGCATCTATATTCATAAGTGAAATGGGTCTATAATTCTCGATCTTAGATGAATCTTTTCCTGGAGTAGGTATCAGGGTGATGGTAGCTTCATAGAATGAGTATGGGAGTGTTTCCTCTTTTTCTACATTTTGGAATAATTCAAGGAAGACAGGTATTATATCTTCTTTGAAAGTCTGGTAAAATTCTGCTGTGATCCATCAGGATCTGGGCTCTTCTTTGTTGGGAGACTTTTTATTACCTTTTCTATTTCAGCATATGTGACAGGTTTGTTTATGTCACTTACATCTTCTGGGGTTACTTTTGGTAAGTCATACATGCTAATAAATTTATCCTTTTATTCTGTATTTTCATATTTTTGGGAATAAAATCTCTCAAAGTAATCCTTGATGATTTTCTGTGTATCATTCTAGTTGGTGGTTATTGTCCCATTTTCCTTTCTAATCTTTACTATATTAACTTTTTCCTTTTTGTTTTTGATGAGATTGGCAAGAGGAGTGTCTCTTTTTTAATCTTTTCAAAGAATAAGATCTTAGTCTTATTAATTTTTTGAATAATATTCTTAGATTCTAATTGAGATGCTTTTGCCTTTATCTTGGTAATTTCTTTCTGGGTGCCCCTTTTAGGATTGATTTGTTGTTGATTTTCTAGCATCTTAAGGTGGGTCATTAGGTCTTTCATTTGGCTCTTCTCTACCTTATTGATGAGTGCACTTAATGCTATAAACTTTCCTCTTAAAACTGCCTTTGCTGTATCCCATATGTTTTAGTAGGATGTGTTCTCATCATCATTTGATTGCAGGAATTTTTTAAATTCCATTTTGATTTCATCAACAACCCATTGGTCATTCAGCAGTGCATTATATAGTCTCCATGAGTTTGTAAAATTTCCAGAATTATTCTTGCTTTTGAGTTCCAATTTCATTCTGTTGTGGTCTGATAAGGAGCAGGGGATAATTTCCACTTTTTTTTGTATTTATTGAAGGAATTCTTATGGACTAGTGTGTGGTCTACCTTGGAAAATGTTCCATGTCAGGCTGAGAAGAATATGTATTCCTCATGATGTGGATGGAATATTCTGTATATATCTGTGAGATCCAATTGGTTTAGGGTGGAGATTAGGTTCATCTTTTCTGTTGATTTTCTGTTTTGATGACCTGTCTCTTGGTGAAAGTGGGGTATTGAAGTCATCCATAATTATTCTGTCTTGTCCAATAAAGTTCTTTATGTCCCATAAAGTTCATCTTATAAAGCTAGATGCCCCAGAATTTGGAGCATATATATTTAGAAGTGTTATTTGTTCATGGTTGATTGTTCCTTTTAGTAATATTTAGTGCCCTTATTTATCTCTTCTAATTAGTTTTGGATTGAAAGTTAATCTAGCTGACATTAGAATTGTAACACGTGCTTTTTAAAATTTCTCCCCTCCTTGGTATACTGTTTTCCAGCCCTTAATTCTCAGTCTATTGCAGTCTTTGTGAGTTAGATAGGTTTCTTGAATACTACATATTGAAGGTTAATGTTTTTTCATCCAATTAGACAGTCTCTGTCTCCTAATTGGTGAGTTAAGACCATTTACATTAATAGTGGTTATTGATTAGTATCTATTGTTTTGCATCCAGTCATTACATGTTAGTGGTTTATGAATCATGGTTGCTTTGTTCCTTTCTTGGATAGCACTCATCTCAGCTAATCAAATCTTTGGTTATCTATATAGGGCTGTCTTATCTGTCCTGGATGTGTTAATTGACTTAAAATCCTCTGCAGACCTGTGTTGGTGATTGCAAATCATTTGAATGTGTCAATATCATGGAATGTCTATACTCCTCATCTATTTTCAAAGATAACTTTGCTGGATATTGTATTCTTGGTTGGAAGTTGTTCTTTTTTAGAACGTGAATTACCTGTGTCCAAGCTTTTCTAGCTTTCAATGTTGATATGAGAAGTCTGCAATAATTTTAATAGGTTCCCCTTTACAAGTTATCTGGGATTTTTACCTTGCTGCTTTCAGGATAGCTTCTCTGGTTTCTAAAGGTAGCATTTGAGCTATAGATCTTGGGGATGACCTATTTTGGTCTACTCTGGGTGGGGTCCTGAATGTTTTAGTTGTGCATGTATCCAGATCCTGGATTATCTCTGGAAAGTTTTCCTTGGGGATATCAGAGACTAGATTTCCTTGTCCTTTGGTGGCCCTTTCCTCATCTTCAGGGACACCCTGAATTCTTAAGTTTCATTTTTTCATTCTGTCTAAGGCTTCTTGGAAATCTTTTAAAAATTCTTCCATCATTGTTTGTGGGGTGCACGCCTCCTGGTCCAGCCCGGAGGTTCAGATGGGCGGTGCCACCACACACACAGATACTAAACACAATTCACTTGGGACCCTCCAGTGAGGGGTGCAGACTCCTGAAGCCCTCGTGACACCAGCAGAGATGGGAGAAAGGAAAAGCCTCAGGCACTTTTGCCTTCCAGGGGCAAACACCTGTGTTGGTGGTCTCAGTGGTCACGAGGAGACAGTTCTTGCTTCGTAGGTGATCAGATGGACAGCGGGTTCTTTCCTTGTTGATGGTTGTGGCAGGAGGGCATTCTTTCCTCACTGAAGGTCTGGGGGAGAGCAGGAAAGCTGTTTCCTCATCAGTGGTCTAGGCAAGAACAGGTGAAAAGGGATCGAGCTGCCGCAGTGCAGCTCTTTGTATAGCTCGCCCACCTAATGGCCTGAGCCAATCAGCTTTCAGTCCAATTGTCCAGAAAGGGTTTTGTACAAACGTGCAACCAAGTTACTTTTATTTTCCCTAGATTCCTAATTTACAAACCAGATATTCAAAAGCCATTTTTCCAGTTTGGGGGCTTTTGCCAATTTTCTCCCACTTTTTCCCTACAATTGTTTCCATTTTTGACTGTATGTATTTAATTTCTTGGACTGAGTCCTTGGAGTCTGAAATTTGTGGCTCAGCTTCATCCAGTCTTGATGAAAAGGGTTCTTTTACAGAGTTTAATTCATTTAGCTTGGTTTGCATGTCAAGGATTGTCACTTGAGTTTTCATAATCACTTCTAGCTGGGAGGAGAGAATGGACTACAGATGAGATACCTTCTTTTCAAGTATTTCAAGTGTGCTGGTGGTATTTGTTTTGATTTCTCTTAGCATATTAGTAACCAAAACTCTGAATTCCAATTCAGAGATCCCTAGGAGTTGGGATTGATTGGAGAAATTTATTGGGAGTCTTTGGTCTGTGGAGTCTTCACATCCAGCCTGCCCCTTTGTGTTTCGTTTAGGTTTATTTTGTTTGCCCATAATATGGTCTGGGAAATAGATTCCTCTCTCCCAAAGTGTGCAGAACTTCTTCTGTTATTCCATTGAGTTTGTGTGGTGATGAATCTCTGGCATTTTATTTTTGCTCCTCAGCCCCACATTTTACAGCTTCAGAACCCTAGACAAGAATCTGTTGCAGACTCTGAATTCAGTTCTGTCTTGTTCAGATTCCCTCTGATCCCTGAGATCCCAGACACTGGTTTGTTTACTGGGTACAATGTGATTCCTTGGTTGTCTAGTCTGTGGGGCTCTTACTCTAGTTCACCAGCCCTACTTGACTCTTAATGGGCTTAGTTTTTAATCAGATATCCTAGGTTCAGTGGACCATCAGCTCATGGCACTGTTACCTGTGTCCTGGGCTCTCCACCCCTCAGTTTCCCATTCTCTAGTTCCCTATTCCAATAAGCCTGAGGGCTAGGGAGGCAGTAGACTTTGTTTCTCTACTGGGGGATTAGCGGGGGAGGATATGGGGAAAGAAGAGGGAGAAAGAAGAGAGAGAGAAGAGAGACTAATATAAATTAAGGTCAAAATTAAAATTAACATTAAAATTTAAAAATAAAATAATTAACTAAAATAAAAACACATCTATAGAATAAGAAAAAGAGAAAGGAAAAAACAAACAAACAACAAACAAACAAACAAAAAACCAAGCATATATACACACCCATACCAAAAAAACCCCAAAAAACAAAACACACACACACACACACACACACACACACACAGACCCTGTGTAATCTCACAAGAGGTATCTTAACTATAAGACAATAAGGAAAAAGTGTATACTGCAGAGCTCAGGCTGGCAGTGTTTTTCAGACTATCCAGAGCAGTCTTAAATCTTCTGAGAAGGATCTGTCTCTCTTCCTTCAGGCTGCTGACTTTGCTACACAGGAAAGGCGCTTTTCCCTGGCAGTTTTTTTGTTTTTCGTTAGGAGCAGGCTGGCTTAGGAGGCAGGGCTTCTGCACAGCTTCCCTCTGCCAAGTGGATATGGCGGGTAGCCTTGTGGTGTCTCGGGCTGAAGTGGGGCTCCAGGTGCTTTCAGAGATTGCCCCGTGAAATATTCCATCCCTGTTGTATTGTCAGAGAGGCAGTGGGACCTGTGGTGGCCTTCCAGGAATTTTGCCTGCCCCATGGAATTAGGGCGCTGTGTCCCAAACTCAGAGTTCACTGCCCCAAAACCTATGGTGGGGGTATATGGCTGTGGTAGTTAGGTCTTTAATGCCAGACTCTCTATCCACTTGGGCATTCCAAATCCTGTTGTGGTCTTGCCACTCCTGCCCTGTAGAGGGTGGCATGATATCCAACCACCCCTGGTGAATCTGTAGTCTGTCTGGCCATGTGGCAGTCACCCATGAAACTGCCATGGGACAAAGTGCACTGCCTTACTTCTTATAGGACTGCAGTTGAGCTCTGTCCATGTGGGACTCAATCACTTCTGCAGACCCTAGCCAATTCCATGGTGCAGTGAGATAATATTGAATTGCCTCTGGTGGATCTGGGGTCCGAGTGCCCATGTGCTCATGTGTTTGGGAAAGTCATGCCATGGAACTGCCTGCCACAACAGGAGGGAGGGAGCCAGGCCATGGCTGGGCTCTGGGCATGCTCCACTGGTGCACATTCCCCAGCCCCTACTGTGCTCACTCCCTGCACCTACGTTGGGATGAATGGGATGATAACATTTCACCTCTGGTGGATCCGAGGGCTGCACTCCTGCATGAAGATTTTGCACCAGCTTTGAGACACTGCCTACACTGCCAGCATCACTTAGAGATGGCCGCTCTGCCAGCTACTTCAGGCTAACTCATCAGTTCTTTTCTGTGGAGCATGCAGTCCATGTCCTGTGGGCAGGGTGTTGGCGTGATGCCAAGGTTGTATTCCTTGTAGGATCCAGGTACCTTTGGATGTGTGCATAGATTCTTCTCTGCGTTTCAGTGATCTGCTATCTGGGAAATGGTGACTCAGCTGCTGCCTTTTATGTAGATCTTCTGGACTTTGATTTGCAATCTCATTGCTCATCTTGTTCTTTCTGCTGTCTCTAATCTAAATTATTACTGTGTCTATATGTCAATGTGTGTTCTAAACTATTGATTAAGGTTTCTTTCACTCCTGGTCAGAAGGCACGTGCCATCTGTCTGCCCCTCAATATTGCGTATTTTTCATATGCTAACTGGCCAATTATAGTTCATAATTTGTAGATGGCTATTCAGATTATTTGCCAATTTATTAATTAGATTAATTGATTTTCTGTTGTTAAGGATTTTGAGTTCTTTAAATATTCTGGATATTAATCACCTGCTAGAAAAATAGCTGACAAGGGTTTTCTCTCATTCTATAGGTTTTCTCATTCATTTTATTGTTTGCTTTGCTGTGCAGAAGCTTTTTTATTTGATGTAATCCCATTTGCTAGTTCTTACCTTTGTGTCTTGAGCTATTAGAGTTCTATCTACATCATTGCTTCTGCCAAAGTATTTATCCTGTTTTTTTTCTAGTAGTTTCAAGCTTTCAGTTCTTACTGTAAGGTTTTTGATACATTTTGAGTTGATTTTTATACACAGTGAGAGATAGTTTCAATATTCTATATCTAGTTTTCCTAACATCATTTGTTGCAGAGACAATACTATCTTAAATGTGTGGTTTTGGTCCCTTTATCATGAATCAGATAGCGGGAGATGTGTGGATTTATTTTGGGGTTCATCTGCTTTTTCCCTCTTTTCTTGCTTTCTTTTTAATTGAGTACATTTGTATTATATTGTCTTAATTTTATTATTAGTTATAACTTATTTTTAGTGGTTTCTCAAGGCTTATGATATGTATTCTTATTTTTAAAATTTTCCTTTATTAGTAAATGGTGATGAAGTACAGAGTAATACAGTACTGGCTTTTCCATTATGTATCCTTTATATCACTCTTGATAACACTTTCATCAATCCACAAGGGTTATGGAGCCTTATGGCTAATATGAAGTAAAATGTAAAAGTGTATTTTGGTTATATTCCCCTAGTTTTTCCTATGTATTTATGAAGTTGCACTGTTTACATTAAGATCATCTTCTTTACCTTCATCACCTCACATTGACCCTCCTCCCCATCCCGCCTCCCGCAATCTTCACTTCTTTCTGCTAGTTCCCTACCTCCTTCTTTTTATTTCTTATATTGTTAATTCTCAACTAAGTTTAATTGTTCATTTGTCACATATCAGTATATGTATAGAATTTTTTCTTCCTTTAAGTATGATTCAGCTCCTACATATGAGTGAGAATATATGGTGTTTCTCTTTTTGAGCTTATGTTCACTTAAGGTGATGTTCTCCAGTTCCATCCATTTTGCTGGAAATGACATCATTTCATTTTTTATTACTGAGTAGTATTCCACCATGTGTATATAGTATAATTTTTTAGTCCATTCTTCTGTTGATGGGCAGCTTGATTGGTTTCATATCCTTGCTATTGTGAAAAATGCTGCATTGAATATGGAGATACAAGTGTCACTGTGGTATGAAGACTTGTCTCCCTTTGGGCATATCCTCAGTTGTGGTATAGCTGGGTCATATGGCAATTCTATTTTTCGTTTTCTGAGGTATCTCCATATCGATTTCCAAAGTGGTTGAACCAATTTGCAGTCCCAACAGTGTAAGAGTGTTCCTTTTTCTCCACAAACTCACCAGCATTTGTTATTTGTTTTGTTGATCTTGGCCATTCATACTGGAGTTAGGTAGAATCTCAGAGTTGTTTTGATTTGTGATTCCCTAATGGATAGGGATATTGAGCATTTTTTTCATGTGCTTTATAGCCTTACAGACTTCTTCATTTGAGAGCTGTCTGTTCAGTTCCTTTGCCCACTTGTGTATTGGATTATTTGTTGTCTTGGGACTTGCTTTCTTAAGTCCTTTGTAAATTCTAGAAATTTGTCCTCTGTTAGATGTGTAGGATATGAGGATTTTCTCCCATTCAATGGGCTCTTCCTTAACTCTGTTGTTTCCTTTGCTATAGAGAGTATTTTTAATTTCATGTAATCCCACTTGTCTATTCTTTGTGCAATTTCCTGAACAATTAGTCTTATTAAGGAAATGCTTTCCTATGCCTATGTGTTGGAGCAAGTTGACTATCTTTTTTTCTAGTAATTTTAAGGTTTCTGGTTTTATGTTGAGATCTTTTATCCATCTTGAACTAACTCTCATGCAGATTGAGAGGTGTGGGTCTATTTTCATATTTCTGCAAGCAGACATCCAAGTTTCCCAGCACCATTTATTGAAAAGGCTATCCTTTCTCCAATTTGTGTGCTTAGCTCCTTTGTCAAAGATCAGGTGGCAGTAGATGTGTTGGTGTGTCTTTGGGTCCTCAATTGTGTTCCACTGGTTTCCAGGCCTATTTTTGTGCCAGTACCAAGCTGTTTCTGTTAGTATATCCCTGTAGTATAGTTTAAAGTCAGGGATTGTGATCCTGGTGCACTAGTGTTGCAGCTTAAGATTGTTTTGGGTATACATGGTCTTTTGTGTTTCCATATGAATTTTCGGATTATTTTCCTATTTCTCCAAGTCTGTCATTGGAGTTTTAATGGGGATAGCATTAAATCTGTAAATTGCTTTGGGTAGTATAGCCACTTTTACAATATTGGTTCTCCCAATCCATGAGCAGGGGACATCCTTCCAACATCTAGTATCCTTTGTGATTTCTTTCTTTAATGTTTTGAAGTTTTCCTTGTAGAGATTTGCAGGATCTTTGGTTAGATTGATTCCTAAGCATTTAAGTTTTAATGGGCTATTGTATAAGGGACTGTCATCTTAATTTTCTTCTCTTCCTGTTCCCAGTTGGTGTAAAGGAAGGCTACTGACTTTTTAGTGTTAATTTTCTATCTTATCACTTTGCTAAAGGAGTTAATTAGGTCTAATTTTTGGGATCCTTTAGGTAAAGGATCATGTCATTGGAAAATAAGGATAATTTGACCTCTTTGTTTTGCCTATCTGTATCTCTTTGACTTCTTTCTCTTGCCTGATTGCTCTGGCTAGGACTTTGATCACAATATTGAATAAGATAAGAGAGAGTGAGCATCCTTGTCTTGTTCGCGATCTTAGAGGAAATACTCTCATTTTTTCTCCATTTGATATGATATTGGCTGTATGTCTGTTATAAATAGCCTTTGTGATGTTGAGATGTTTTCCAATTATGTCTATATTCTCCAGATTTTTTTTTTTATCATGAAAGGGTTTTTCACTTTGTCAAATACCTTCTCAGTATCGATTGAGATGATCAGTCTCAATGTTTGCAAGTTTCTTGGTATGATGAATTACATTGATTGATTTTTGTATGTTGAACCAGCCTTGCATCTGTGGAATAAATCCCACTTGGTCATGATGTATAATCTTTTTACATGTTGCTGAGTTTGGTTTGTCAGGATTTTGTTGAGAATTTTTGCATCTATATTCACTAAGGAAACTGGTCTATACTTTTCTTTCTTAGATGTATCTTGCCTGGTTTAGGTATTAGGGTTATGGTGGTTTCATAGAATGAGTTTGGGAGTGCCCACTCTTTTTCTACTTTTTGAAATAATTTAAGGAGAATAGGTATTGATTCTTCTTTGAAGGTTTGATAGAATTCTGCTGTGAACCCATCAGGGACTGGGCTCTTCTTTGTTGGGAGGTTTTTTATTACCTTCTCTATTTTGGTGTATGTAATTAGTCTGTTTAGATTCCTTATATCCTCCAGGCTTAATTTTGGTAAATTGTATGTGTTAATAAATGTATCCATTTCTTCTGTATTTTCATTTTTTAATATTGTCTTAATTTTATTATTAGTTATAACTCTTACTTTTAGTAGTTTCTCAAGATTTATGATATTTATCTTTATTTTTTATATGTATCTGTAACTTGTCCTAGACTGCCACCACAATATGGCATACAATCTCATTGATAATGCATGAACCATAAACAATATATTTCCTTTTTTCTCCTATCACAGTTATTATGGAATTGATGTCATATATTTTACTTCAATATTTGTTACTAACCCCACAATCTGTTAATATTATTTTTACTCTATACACAATTTTAATTTAAGGTAATTTTTAAAAAGAACACAATTTTTATTTGTTACCTTAGTTTATTATTTCAGGGTGCTTCATTGTTTTGTATACATTTGAGTTTCCACCCACTAATCTCACCCACTAATTCAGTGACTTCAAATAGTGATATTTGTCATTTTAAGTCATCAAGATCACCTTGGTCTCTTTGGGAAAATACCTCCAAGTGGAAAGTTGGTGACTTACAGCTTGTTCCATTTGTTTCTCTTTTCTATTGGATTTTTTCTCAGTCTACAAAACTACTTTTAGCAATTTTTGCAGTGCATATTAATTGGCAAGGAATTTTCTGACTGTCTGAAAATATTTCTTATATAATATCCATACTTGGAAGCCGGGGTTTTGATGGGAGAATTATATATTGAAAAATTTTTTTCTTGTGGCTTTTTTAAAGAGGACATTCTATAGTCTTCATGGTTATTTTATTTCTGATTAGAAGTCTTATGTATATAGTGGTTTATTTTTCTGGCTGCTTTCAAGACATAATTTTTATCTTTGTTTTTTTAACAGCTATGGAGTGGATATACATGGTTCTATGGATATTTGTTCTGCCTGGAGTTAGAGGAGTTTCTTGGACGTGTGTTTTGTTGTTGTTGTTTTTGTTAGGTGCCATCAAGTCAGTATCCGACTCATAGCGACCCTCATAGGCTTTTCAATGGCTGACTGTTTCAGGATTGCCTTGGGAGTGGATTGCTAGGCCCTTCTCCCATTTTTGCAGTGCCGGGAATTGAACTCGGGACCTCAGAGACTGCAGCACAGTGTTCTTCCAACTGAGCTAAATCCCAGCCCTTGGATATGTAGGATCTTCTTTTCTTGTGGTATTGGGGGGTTGAACTTAGGGCCTCACATATGTATTGCTAGTGCTCTGTCACTGAGCTGTACCCTCAGCCCATTTTTTATTTTTTATCTTGAGACAAGATCTCACTAAGTTATGCAGTCTACTTCTGGCCTCGAACTTGTGATCCTTCTGCTTCTACCTCCAGATCACTTGGATTAAAGGTGTGTCCCATGGTGCCTGGCTAAAGTCATGCCCAGACTGTTCTTGAACTGATGATCTTCCATAGATCATCTCCACAGATCATTGGTTACTGGCATGCACCACCACAGCTGGCAGAACTTTTCTGGCAGAACTAAAATTTCTAAAGAAATTTTAGAAAAATTTCTTCACTCTCCTCACCCTTCAAAATGTTTAACTCCAATTACACACATATTAGACTGCTAGATATTGTCCCACATTTAATGATGCTCTGTATTTTCCCCCTTTTCTCTCTGTTTACTTAAGTTTGAATGTTTTTATTACAGTTTTTTCAAGTTCACCTAAGTTTATTTGCATTGTCTAATATACTTTAAATCCATGCAATGATTGCTGTTATACAGAATCCTGGAGCTCTTTCCTTAGGTGGCTCACCACCCAATAATAATCTCACCCACTAAATCCAGACTTGAAATAGGCATCTTTGTCTGTTTAGTCACTGAGATAATCATGGTCTTCTTGAGAAAATACCTCCAGGTGGAAAGATGGTGACTTAGAGCCTGCTTCATTTGTTTTTGTTCATTTTATTGAATTATAGTTCTACTTTACCTGTTAACCACTTTGTGAAAAAAGTTCCTTCATGTATGTTTCCCAGGTTTCTAGTTAGGCATGAAGATGAGTAGAGTATCAGTTACTCTGTTATGACCTAAGTAATAGTCTTACATGACTATTCTAAGTGTCAGTTACATTCATTTCCTACTTCAAAATTAAAAAGTTAAGCCTAGCTAATACAGCTCTGACCAAGTTTTCATTTTTGCTTGTACAATTCCTTTTGTTTGTAGGAATGTGGACCTGATAGCTGTTGTGATTATAAAACCTGTAGGCTGAAAGGAGGATATGAATGCGATGATTTTGGAAAATCACTCCCCTGTTGCAAACTTTGTAAAGTAAGATTTAAGTTTATTAACATTTTACAATTATATAATGAGTTATGCGTAGGATACATTAGAACAACTTAGAACTACACTTTTATATCAGTACAAGTGATTTTTTAAGCAAAGAAAAAAATAAATTCAGAATAAGATTTCTCATTTTTGAACTTTTGTTGGATGTTGGGGCCTCTGTCTAATGGCAATATACTCACTAACTTGGTGCTGTTCTATTTTTCCTTTTGGTTTTTAGAGACAAAGTCTCCCTATGTGGCCCAGGTGGCCTTGAACTTGAGGTACTCCTGCCTCAGACTCCCAAGCTCTGGGATTACAGGTGTGTACCACTATGCCCAGTTTTGCTGCTGTTTTTAATCTTTGATTGAGAGCTACTGTAGAATTTTTCAGTACAGAAGATCTTCATTGAAAGGGACAATTACTCTTTCACTGCATCCAATTCTTATGTTTTAATGAATAAAAATGTTATTGTTGGTGATAAATATCTGTACATGTGTAATTGAAAGGTATAGCCATCTTCCATACATGTATAAAGAATCAAATTCACTAGAAGTAACATTTTCCAAATAGTACATATAGCAAAAAATTAATGCATGGATTTATTATCCAAAGATCATTTTACTGAAAGACCACATTTTAGCTTATATGGTGAGGATGTTGATTGTTCCATTTTTCTTTTCAGTTCTTCCAATATATGTGTAACAAGTTTTCCATATGAGAATGCCTTGTGAGACCTACCATTGGTCTTGTCTCATTGACTTTCCTTAATTGATACAGTTTTACTTTTTTTCCCTAAGCACCTTCTCATATGGTTTACATATTCCTACCTCTAGAATTTTTTAGTGTCAAGTGGACATAATTAATTATGAAGTATGAGATAAATAAATGCTCATTTAAGATTACTAATATAAATTTCAGTATTCTATATGTGAAAGAATTAAGTGCAATGTAATTCCTGAGAAAGATTACAGGTGGGCTCCTTCTTCACTTTCACAACTATGGTGACTCTTTAGCTGTTCCTCTGTTTCCCTCATTCATTCTCAGGTATTTATGCTTCACATTTGTCATAGAATTTGGAAGCATTCAATACTAAAAATTGAGGTTTGAGTATATTTTATTTGGAAATTGACTTACTAAAATATTTTCACCCCCCAAAAATAATTTTCCAAAGCTAAAAGTGATCCTTTCCTTGCTTGTACTGAAAACACAACTTTAACTTTTCATTACATTTATTTTGTTTTCAAAATGGTTAGCATGACAATTTATACAAAAGATGAATAGATATTAATGAATTGAAAAAGAATTGATACAATTTTGAAATAAATATCAATAAATACATCATACATAATGCTATATTTTTTATATTTTAATATCTCTCAGTTTCTACCAAGTGGTGAATTATGCAGAGCTGCCAGGAATTCTGAGTGTGATTTTGCTGAGCATTGTAATGGAAGTTCAGTGTACTGTCCCCCTGATGTAACAATGATGAATGGAAACCTGTGCAAAGATGAACAGTTTTTGTGTTATGGTGGAGAATGCCATGATCCTGATGAGCGTTGTGAGAAATTTTTTGGAAAAGGTAATATGTTTTGATATATCTAAATAGTTGACCCTAATATTTCTATTAATATTACCAGAACAATAGGAAATATTAGGTACTTTAATTTCAGCTTAATAGGTACATTAATTTCTCATCTTTATTGAAATGTAATTGAAAAATAAAAATTGTATGTCTTCAAATGTATAACTTGATGTTTTGCTATATGTATAACTTGTGCGATATTCACCACAATCAAGCTAATTAAATTATCATTTCACATAGTTACCATTTTCTTTAAAAAAAACTTAACATCTATTCTTATAGCAAATTTCAAGTATGTAATACAGCATTATTTATTATTATCATATTGCTGTACTTTCAATTTCCTGTGCTTTCTCATTTTGAATAAATGAAATTTTACACCTCTTTATGAACATCTTCCTATTTGCCCCTCTCTTGTCTTTCAAAACCACCATTCTACTCTCTGTTTCTATAAGTTTGACAATTTTAGACCACAAATTAAATGAGATCTTGTAGGGAGTATTCATCTCTCTGTATCTGGGTTATTTCACTTAGCATAAAGTCTTTCAGAGTTATTCATGTCATCACAAACAGCTTCTTTTTTTAACTAAGGCTGAATACTATTTCTCTCTTTGTTCTCTCTTCCTCCCTCCCCTCTCTCCCTCTGTATGAATAATCTATATTGCATTTTTGTTCATTAAGCTGTTGGTATGCATTTAGGTTGTTTCCAGATCTTGGCTGTTCAGTATAAGGTAATTGGAAACGTGGGAATATCTTTGAAATAGTGATTTAATTTCCTTTGAATTTATACCCAGAGGTGAGGTTCTGAATCATAAGGCAGTTATATTTTTAATTTTGGGGGGGGGAAGCTCCACACTGTTTTCCATAGAATCTATATCAATTTTGTCAGGCATAATGATGCATACCTATAGTCCCAGCAACTCTGGAGGAGGAGACAGGAGGATCACAAGTTCAAGGCCAGCAGCAGCCTGTGTAACTCAGCAAGACCCAGTCTCAAAATACAAAGTAAAGAATGGGATAGGGGTATGGCTAAGTGGTTGAGTGCTTGCAAAAAGCATGTGTGAGGCCATTGGTTTAACCTCTCAGTACTGGAAGAAAAAAAGAGGAAGAAAAGAAGAACTTATATCAATTTGTATTCCCAACAATGCATAAGAGTTCTTATTCTCTGTAGCCTCACCAACATTTGTTGACTATTGTCTTTTTTTTTCATTAGAAATTTTTAATGTACATCATAATGTGATTCATTTTGACATGCTTTTCATTGTGACAGTTTTCATATATGCAATTTGATAAGCATTATTCATATAGGTTACCCCTTACCCTCCTCTATGTTTCCCCCCTTCCCCCTTCCTATCTAAGTTTCCCATCCAAGTCTTCTCTATCTTTTACTATATAGTATTTTTCTATATGTCCTTGGGTTCCATTTCTGTTTAAGATAGAAACTTTTCCTGTAGTGGTCTTTGTTTCTA
>VMDO01018052.1:0-43222 GCA_007922755.1 Pedetes capensis
AGAAGTGGGCTTGGAATATCTCAATCCAGAATCAGATTTTTCAATTATTTTGCCTGTGTTTGGTTTTATGCTTCAGTGCTCTTTTCTGTGCCTGATGTACCAGAGCTCAGAGCTGCTCTGCTATAGTTCCTAAGATTATTCCTTCTCTCTCCTGTGTTATTCAGAGACTTGACTGCACTGGATAGGAGTAAGGATTTGAAGGCCTAGTTGTTCCATAAAAAGATTTTAAAAGCTGGGCGCCATAGCACACACCTGTAATCCCAGTGACTCAGGAGGTTAAGGCAAGAGGATTACAAACTAGAGACTAGAGGCAACCTACAGAACATAGTGAGACTCTATCTTGAAATTTTAAATGAGGAGTGGTACAGCTCAGTGACAGAACACTTGCCTAGCATGCAACAGGCCCTGGGTTCAAAACTCCAGTACTGCAAATAATAATAATAATAATAATAATTATCTCCAAGTTTTCAACTCTGTACCTACCATCAAAGTTAATGGCTTCCCCAATTTCTGAGACAAACTGGGATTTTAAAGGAAGAATCAGCTTGCCTTTCATGAGTATCTCCTTTTGTGAGCACTTAAGATGTGACTTCCCTCCACTCTGCTAAGTCATTTCCCAGGCTTACATCTCCTTTTCATCCCTATATACTGCAGTTAGAAGTGACTAATATGGGCTGGTTTCATCAAATATGGAGAAATGGAGACAAAAATATTATATCTAGTATGTCTAATATCTAAGTAACAGAAAGAGAAAACAGAAAAAAGGAAGAGAGAAGGAAAATATTAAAGAAATAATACACTATTATTCCCTAGAACTGAATGATGTGAATCTCCAGATGGAAGGGCCTACTGAGTACTCCCAAAATGAATGAGAAAATATCCCCAATAAGGCTTATCATCATTAAACTTTGGAAAAATCTGAGACAAAGATAGGTTACTATAAGCTTCCATAGGGGAGAAAACACAATAGAACACTTAAGTAGCTCAGGAATACTGTTTGGGAATTAGAATCACATTTGATTTTTCAGTAGCAAAGCTAGAACCTACACATCATGGACTCTCTTCCAGCCTAGAAATACATACCCAGCCAAACAACAAGAACTCTAGAGAAGAATAAAGTGGTTGTTTTTTTTTTTTTTTTTTTTTTTTTTTTTTTTTTTTTTTTTTTTTTTTGCGGTACTGGGGGTTGAACCCAGGGCCTCGCACCTGCATGCTCTGCAAGTGCTGGACCACTGAGCTGCACCTCAGCCCATTTTTTTTACTTTTTGAGACAGGGTCTCACTAAGTTACGCAGACTGCCTCTGGTCTCGAACTTGCGATCCTCCCGCCTCCGCCTCCTGAGCCGCTGGGATTACAGGCATGCGCCACCACGCCCGGCTCGAGAAGAATAAAGATATTTTAAGATATATAAATTCTCAACTTCCAACACATCTTTTCTTAGGAAACTCCTTAAAATGAAAATATGAAATCTAGGAAACTGATAAAGAGAACATTGAGGAGATGCAAAGAGAAATCCTTGGATGGTAATTGTGCATGAGGCCTACAGCAGTTCTATTCAAAGTGTGGAAATAAAGGTAATATATCATTTGAAGAAAAGTATTCCAAGTAACAGACTGAAACAAAACATAGAATTTAAAAAGAAAGTACACGAGCGTTAACTCAAAATGGATAAAAGATCTCAACATAAAACCAGAAACTTTAAAACTTATAGAACACAAGATAGGCAATACACTTCTTCATATAGCCATAGGAAAGTATTTCCTTAATAGGACTCCAATTGCTCAAGAAATTGCAACAAGAATAGATAAATTGGATTACATGAAATTAAAAAGCTTCTGTACAGCAAAAGAAACAATTAACAGAGTCAAGGAAACCCCCACAGAATGGGAAAAAATCCTCGCATCCTATACATCAGACAAAGGTCTAATTACCAGAATTTATAAAGAACTCAAAAAAAAAATTCCCAAGAAAACAAATAACCCAATACACAAATGGGCAAGGGAACTGAGTAGACAGTTCTCAAATGAGGAGGCTCATAAAGCCATGAAACACATGAAAAAATGCTCAATATCCCTAGCCATTAGGGAAATGCAAATCAAAACAACTCTGAGATTTCACCTTACACCAGTAAGAATGGCCAAGATCGATAAAACAAATAACAACAAATGCTGGCAAGGTTGCAGGGAAAAGGGAACACTCTTACATTGTTGGTGGAGCTGTAAATTGGTCCAACCACTGTGGAAATCAATATGGAGGTGTCTTAGAATACTAAAAATAGATCTACTGTATGACCCAGCTATAACACTATTGGGAATTTACCCAAAGGGAGATACGTCATCATACCACAGAGACACCTGCAGCTCCATGTTCAATACAGCACTTTTCACAATAGCAAGGATATGGAATCAACCAAAGTGCCCACCAACAGAAGAATGGATAAAAAAACTATGCTACAAATACACAATGGAATACTACTCAGCAATTAAGAGAAATGAAATAATGCCATTTGCAGCAAAATGGATGGAATTGGAGAAAATTATTTTAAGTGAACGAACACAAGCTCAGAAACACCACATGTTCTCACTCATGTGGGAGCTGAATCAAAATTATAAAAAGGAAAATATCCTATACAAAGGTCAGATCATAATAAAAGAGAAAAAAATCTAAGGGTATTATTGTAGATGGTCTAGAAAATGCATGTAAAGTTCCAACAAGGTAAAAAGAAAGTTCACTACAGAAAATTTTCTATCTTAAACAGAACTGGAACCCAAGGACATATAGAAAAATATTACCATAAAAAGACAAGTAAATGGTAGAGAAGTCTTTGACGGGGGTAGGGGGGAGGAAGCATACAAGAGGGTAAGGGGGAACCTATATGAATAATGTACAACAAAATGTATGTATGGAAATGTCACAATGAAAAGCATGTCAGAATGAATAACCTTAAGGTGTACATTAAAATTTTCCAATAAAAAAGATAAAAGGTTAAAAAAGTTGGGAGTGCAACTCAGTGGTGGAGTGCATGCAAAAAGTGTGCAAGTGGCCCTGGGTTAATCCCCCAGTATGACAAAGAAAACTGATAATTCAAAAAACAACAAGCTAAGTAAACTATCTCCCAAAGTTTTAAAGTTTCGCTAAGTGATTCAAAGATGTGACAATGAATCTTATCATAGGTCTTTATTGTCTCAAGAGCCATCTGATAAAGTCTACATTTATGGTGGTTTAATAATTGTGAAACTTGTATACATGCTTGAACTACATTTCACTATGGGCATTTGGCCCTATATTTTTTAGGACTGTCCCCTATTATAGCTTAATTATAACACAAGGTGTTAGTCTTTGCCAACACATAAAATAACAAACATGGCTGTGGCTATGAAATTATAGAGAGCCCAGTTGTAGTATCTCTACTTTGTTATTAGCCCTGGAACCATTCTCAAAAAGACTCATCTCTAGAGTCTTTTTAGTCAGTAACTATAGTATGAGCAGAATAAATCGGTAGAGCAGAAAAAAAAAAAGAATTTAAAAAGAAAAAATATAGTTGGCTTTTCAAAGAAAATTTCTAAAGAAATTGTATTAAAATAAACTAGAATATAACTGAGAAAACATGATTGTATGAACATATTACTAGAGTCATTCCCAGAGCTTTGGGACAGGCTGATGCAAATAACGAGTATTGGAGCTCCAGCCTCATCAGCATCAAAGTAACATTCCACCCTCTTCCACTCCCTCTTTCCTATTTATCCTCTCTCTCCCCACCCCCACAGTCATTGGCACGTTTCTGAGGATGCCATCAAAGAGATTTCTTCAAGTAGCTCCTCAGAAAGTTCCATCTCATTGTGTTTATAATCAGATCATATCTGTCTTAAAATAACTATGTTTGTTGTATACATAATTTTATTGAACGCTTAATCTTTACCAGACACTGTTTTAGGAATCTTATAAACACTACCACAAATATTTATAAATTCTCACAATAACCATGTGAGTGTGTGCTATTATTACCTCTGTTTACAGATATGAAAAGCGAAGGTCATAAGGTAAAGCTATTTGCCCAAAGTCCTACATGGAAGTTGTAGAGCAAGGATTTTGAGATGTCTCTGTGATTCCAGAGCACTAGCTCTTTTCACTGTACACAAATCATTTTCCATTTACCTGATGCTTTCACTCTCCTCATGTGTTATTAAGCTTTTCCAGATGCTTCTGACAATAGTATTCTTTCTTGGAACCCTTGGTTGTCTCTGGCAGCAGCTGTGGCTACCATCAACACAACTAATGTCTCCACTTCTCTCACAGCTGTTATCCTAGCAAGGTGGGAAGGAGATTCCCACTTCCTGCAACAGTTACAAGACTTTTTTCAAACTTCTTGACTCTTTCAGATTACTGGATCTGTATATTCTAACCACAGTCACGCACCATTTAACAATGGGGATATGTTCTGAGAACTGTGTCATTGGGGAATTTCATCATTGTGGAAACATCACAACTTGATATGTGCTTACACAAAACTATATGGCATAGCCTACTACACACTAAGGCTATATGGTATCAGGTTGTCAATGTGGCAGAGAAATGGATTTTTAAAAACTTATGGAAGAAAAGATGTATTGAGGGCTCAGTTAGAGGATCACAGTTCATAATGACAGCAGGTCAGGTGTGGTGGTGGCAGGCAGCGATGGTGGCCTCTGGCAGAAAAGCTCAGGTCATGGCAGATCAGGAGCAGAGAACAACTGGGACCACAGGTCTGGGTAGAAAACCTCCAAAGGCCTGCCCCCAGTGACCTACTTCTACAAAGCTAGATCTTACCTTCTAAAGTTCTATAACCTAAGATAGTGCCACAAGCTGGGGACCAAAAACAAATACATGGCCTTTGGGAGACATTTTAGATTCAAACTCAAACCATAACACTCTGCCCCTGGCCCCCAAAAGTCATGGCCATCTCATAATGCAAAATGCATTCAGTCCAACTCCAAGAGTCCCCAAAATCTTAACGCTCTCATCCATGCTCAAAAGTTCAAGTCCAAAGTCTCCACTGAGATTCAAGGCAAACTTAGCTGTGGGCACCTGTAAAAAATAAATAAATAAAAAACAAAAGAAAATAGGTTACATACTTCCAACAACAATAGCACAGAAACAGAAATAAACATTCCCATTCCCAAATGGAGGAATGGAGGCACAGAGAAGAAAGACTGGTCCAAAGCAAGACCAATAACCCAAATGGATAAATAAATTATTTGGCTCCATGTCTGGCACTTGGCACATTTGACATTTTCTAGCGTCATCTGGCCTTGAACAAGCTTGGGAAGCTCTGCCCTTGGCCCTCTTGGACTGGCTCCACTCATTACCAGTAGCTTTCCTTGGCAGATGTTTCACATTGCTGGCATCCTTGGATCTTCACTGTTGTTCACCTCAAAGCTTCACACATCAGCCCTTCAGGGTCTCTCTACAGGGCATTAGACCCTGGTACACACTGCCTGGCCTCATAGGCTGTTTTCTGGAACCTTGTTGGCAGCTTCCATAACCCCATAGATCTTGCATTCTTCATACCTGCAAAAGCAGCACCATGTGGATGTTGCCAAGGTGTGCTTCCAGCTAAAGCAGTAGCTGGGCCCTTTTGGACGATGACTGCAGTAGTCTCCGTGTGCCAGAGTGGAGAAATCACTTTCTTGGGTGACCCCTTTTCAGTGGGATGTTACAGAGGAACTCACTTTGTAGTCACTCTCCTTTCAAAAGAAGGTCTTCCGATGGAGTCTTAGACAGGAGGAGCCTAACCAACTCATTTTGTGGCCCCAGGGGATTTCTATTGTCCCAGTGAAAAATTTGAGGTCACTGACACTTAAGCTCTTTAACAATCACTGCCTCATTTCCTGAACCAGTCCTGTCCTCCTTTTGACAAGCCACAGCATTTTTTTTCTTTTTAAACTGCACATTAGCTTGGCATGGTGGCACATGCCTGTTATCCTACTGACTTGGGAGACAGAGGCAGGAAGACTGCAAGTCTGAAGCCAGAGGAAGCCAGTGTAACCAAGCAAGATCCTGCCTCAAAATAAAAAATAAAAAATGAGCTAGGGTGCAGCCCAGTGGTAGAGCACTTGCAAAGTATATGCACAGTCCTGGGTTCAACACTCTAGTATGGCAAAAATAAGTATAAAATAAGTAAATAGTAATACTGCTGACAATGTAAAAAGATAGATCACTACAGAAAGAAGTTTGGACTTAAATCATAATTGGGATGCAAGGGTATACAGAAAAATATTCCCACAAAAAGACATGCAAGTAGAAGAGAGGCCTTTGATGGGGGGGGGGGAAGGGGGGAGGCGGGGCACAAGAGGGTAAGGGGGAAGTTATCTGTGCAATGTACAATGAAACATATATATGAAAATGTCACATGAAATGCATGTCAGAATGAAACACATTAAGTTGTACATTAAAAATGTCCAATAAAAAATAAATAATTTTTTAAACCTTCAGATTTCTCAGATCTTTGTGCTCTATCATTTCTCATCATAAATCTGGCTAAAAGCAGCCAATAACAACCAACATACAGCCCTAATGTTATGCCACCTTTGTGTTATTTCCTTTGCCAAGTTACTGGTAATTAGTCCATTTCTTATAAGTTTGTTGTTGTTGTTAGATGCTGTCAAATTGGTGTCCGACCCATAGCGACCCTATGTACAACAGAAAAAACACTATTGTCATGCTTCTCTGCTATTCATAGGGTTTTTAATGGCTAATTGTTTTGGGGGGTGTGGGTTGCTGGGTCCTTCTCCCAAGATGACAGCACCTGGTGATCCCAGGTGGTCTCCCATCCAAGTACTAACCAGATCCGACTTTGCTTAGCTTCCGAGATCTGACAGCCTGCAATGCCACAGTTGCACAGCTGCAGGCCTTATAAGTTTAGCCTCACTCAAATGTTTAGGACATGAGCACACTGCAGACAATCTCTTGGCTAGAATGTAACACAAATCACCTTGACTCCAATTTCCCTAGAGTCCTCATTTTTCTCCAAAACCCTGTGAGTCCTGTCAGCATTTCTGTTGGATCCAACATTTGGTCTTCTGAATGCTCACCAGAACTGCCCCTCAAGCTCTGCTTATAGCATTCAAGGGCTTCTCTTGCCCACACCTGTAAACTCTTCCAAACTCCTCCCACAAACAAGTTCCAATGGCCTAAGAACCACATGGTCAGGTTTCTGTACAGCAACAACCCCAGTCTCTGGTACAGATTATCTGTATTAGTTAGCTGGTGTGTTATTGTGGGAGAGAAACTGAAAAAAACTTAAGGGAGAAAATATTTGTTGGATGAGAATCATGATTAGAGGATCACAGTCCTTAATCGTGACAGGACAGGTGTGGAGGTAGCAGATGTTAGTGGTGGCCTCTAACAGAAAACCTCACATCATGGTAGATCAAGAACAGAGAGAAACCAGAACCATGAGTCCAGGTAAAATCTCCAAAGGCAGGCCCACAGTGACCTACTTCTGCAAAACTAGATCTCCCCTCCCAAAGTTCCATAACATCCCAGGACAGTGTCACTACTGGGGGACCAAAGATTCAAACACATGGACTTTGGGGAATATTTTAGATTCAAACCATAACAAGTGCATATATATGTATGTGCATTTATCATATACTATGTGTATATATGTATACACACACACATACACACACACACACACATACCACAGGCATATATGTTACGTATTTTGGGCATGTAGTGAGGAGGGACCAGTCCCTGGAGAAGGACATCATGTTTGGGAGAGTAGCAGGTCAATGAAAAAAAGGAAAACCCTCAACTATATGCATTGACACTGTGTCTGCAACAATGGGCTTAAACATAAAGAAGATCATGTGCCTGCCACAGAATCAGGGAGTGTTTCATTCTGCTGTACATAGGATCACTATGAATAGAACCCAACTCAATGGCACCTAACAACAACAGCAATGTATGTGTCTATACATGTGTAGTATAGCCTATTGCTCCTAAAGGCATGATGAGCAATAGAACACTCACTAAATCAAGCACAATAGAAACAATGCATGTCAGAGACATGGTAAGCATTAGATGTATGCGAATGCTGCTGGCATCACATAACATGCTGTCTTACAGTAAACTATTTTATAATTAGGAGTACACTCGGAAATAATGATTCAAAATATAGCATAGTAAACACACAAACCTGAAATACAGCCTTTTATTATGATTATCAAGTATTATGTATTATACATGATTTATGTGCTATACTTTTTTATTGGAAATTTTTAATGTACACCTTAATGTGATTCATTCTGTCATGCTTTTCATTGTGACATTTCCATATATGCATTTTGCTGTACATTACTCATATAGGTTCCCCCTTACCCTCTTGTACACTTTCTCCCCACCCCACCCCCCATCAAAGACTTCTCTACCATTTACTTGTTTTTTTATGGTAATATTTTTCTATGTATCCTTGGGTTCCAGTTCTGTTTAAGATAGAAACTTTTCCTGCAGTGAATTTTCTTTTTACCTTGTCAGAACTATTATATGCATTTTCTAGACCATCTATAATAACACCATTCTTGGCTTTTTTTTTCTTTTATTATGATCTGACCTCTGTATAGGATTTTTCCTTCTTATAATTTTGATTCAGCTCCCACATACGAGTGAGAACATGTGGTGTTTCTCTTTCTGAGCTTGTGCTATACTTTTATCTAACTGGCAGCACAGTAGTGTTGTTGGGTTTTTTTTACACTAACATCACCACAAATGTGAATAATGTGGTGTGCTACAACATTATGATGGGAGAAGTGCCTGGCAATCCACTCCCAAGGCAATCCCAAAACAGCCAATGAAAACCCTATGAGGGTCACTACGAGTTGGATACCGACTCGATGGCACCTAACAACAACAACAACAACAACAACAACATTATGATGGATACAACATCACTAGCTGATAGGAATTTGTCAGCTCCATTATAATCTTATGGGAACACTGCTGTATACAGTCCATCATTGACTAAAATGTTATGTGGCACCTGACTGTATAAGGCATGCAGTACCGTATATTGGTCATTGGATCAAGGCATATTAGTCATTGAATCAAGGCATTAAATGCCAAGCACCTCCTGGCATTTAATGTGTAGTCCCCAGCCCTATAGGGTTTTTCCCCTTTCTGGTACCTTAGCTGAAACTTTGACAATCTGTACTACCAAGCATTCTGTAAACTCTAAGGATGGCTAGACTGCATCTTACATATTTTGGACATGTTATCAAGAGGGACCAATCCCTGGAGAAGGACATCATGTTTGGGAGAGTGGTGGGTCAACGAGAAAAAGGAGGACCCTCTACTGGATTGACACAGAGACTGCAACAATGAGCTTAAGCATGAAAATGATCTTGTGCATGGCATGGCTTCGGGTAGTGTTTCATTCTGTTGATCATAGGGGTGGAGGCAGACCCAATTTGATGGCACTTAACAAAAACAACATGACAGGTGGTACCAGGGTAGGCAATGCTGGAAGAGAAGGAAAATCTCTTTTAAAAATGCATATCCATTCTGTGGAAGAAGAATCAATGCTCCCTTCAGGATAGAAGAGATCCAAGTAATTGACCTGACATTATGTAGCTGGCTGGTCTCCTGTATCAAGGGCTGCTGGGAGGTTAAGATCATAGGTCAGCATTAGTGAAAGGAAGCCTACCCATGGGAACAGCACTACATTTCCACATAGTATCGAACATATTGCACCGACTCATCTGTGAATCAGGCTTGAATCCTTTCTTCTGTCATTTGACAGTAGTGGACCCCCCAACAGGATACAACATAGGAGTCAGTTGAAAGAAAGGCAACAGTGACAGAAACAAGTGACAGCTGCCAAGCCATCTACTCCTATATTTTATTCATGCTTCTGTGCCCACCTGAGCCCACTCCTAAGTATACCATGATAGATTATGCTGCTTGTCCTCAGCCTTACAACTTGGTAGGTTAGAAAACATGCAATTTATTATGAGCAGCTCATGCTTCACAGTCACTTGGTGCCTGTGATGAACACACCTTAAGGTGAACCCTAATAAGTCATACTCTTATATAATTTCCTCCTCTCAAGTATAGGTAGGATCTGAGACTTGCTTCTAGGCAACAGAATATAGCAAAAGAGATCATCACTGTCATGACTATATATTGGATTAGATTAGACTCCATCTTAGGGTAGAAGGGAGGATGGAAATGATCATGTTTGGAGAGGTCACAGTGAAACCCATTAATTTGTATATATTGGACTAGATTAGACTCCATCTTAGGGTAGAAGGGAGGATGGAAATGATCATGTATGGAGAGGTCACAGTGAAACCCATTAATTTGTTATTAACTATAATAAAATTTAATAAAAAGATTCCATCTTAGCAGACTGAGTGAGAGCTTCTCCTGCTGGCCTTTAAGAACTAAACTGTGATGTAAAAGCACCTGTGAGAAGGCCACTTGGCAAGGAGCTGTGGGCAGTTTCTAGGAGTAAGAGAGGCCCTTGGTCAACAACCAGCAAGAAAACAGGAAACTCAGTACTATAGCCACAAGGAATTGACTTGTGTCAACAACCATGTGAGCATGAAAGAGGATGTCAAGATCCAGAAAGGAATGCAGCCTTGTCAGGACCCTGACTGCAGCCAGTGAGACTCTGTGCAGAGGATGTAGCTAAGCCAAGATCAGATTCCTGACCCATGAAAACTATGAGATAAAATATTTGTTGTTTTAAACTGCTGAGTTTGTGGTAATGTTGTAACTCTGCAATGGATGGTACAATGCCATGTGATTAGGCATTAAGTCTCTACTAGCACACCACATGATGTTTTTAGAAGAATTGTTCTCTGCCACCAAAAGTATAGCCTTACTCCAGAACCTAAGAAATCTGTACTATCACTTTTTGAGGATTTTGCCAGAAAGCAAATCAAGCACCATTGGATCTGATAGATCATATGGCATAGGAGGCAGATCTGATTATAATGTGATCTAGACCTGCTACAGAGATCCCTCTAGCTCCAGGGTCCCACTTGAAATGGGACGTTATCTAATTACACAAGAAATGAACCACAATGGGTCAGTATGCCCATTGGAGTATATGTTATATACAAATTCCCAAAAGACTTACCAGCATTGTACCTCTTTCTTAATGGTCAGACATACAAAGTATACTATTTCAGCCTTTACCTTAGAAAGGATGTTCTGCCCCAGACTCCCAAATCTATAGAAATTCACAACATAAATAAATTCTTCAATATTGTGAGTTAATATTCTGTGGAGTATCAAGATGTTCCTAATATACAATATTATAGAAATTGTGAGAGTTAAAATAGCTCTGAGGTAAGACAGCAAGCATGTGCTTGCCACATAAAGGTAAACTATTGATGTATATCTTACATGTAAAATTTGGAGACTTTACTTGTGACAATTGTATATACCCATGTAAGCACTATTCAAAATAAGATAATGCAACACTTCATCACCCCAAAAAGATCCTTCATGTTCTTTCCAGAAAATCCCCTTATGACTCCCCAGGGACAAGCATTTTCTGATTTCTTTATCTATAGAATTTGTATTGCCTGTTCTTAGAAATTGTATTAATAGAATCATATAGTATACATTTTTTGCTGTATCTAGCTTCTTTTTTTACAAATAATTAAGGTTTCTGAGATTGTGAGCTGGTATCATTTCCCCCTACTATGAGCATTAAAAAATTGGTGGAGTAGGGTTAATGGTTCTCAGTCAAATCTGTGCTGAGATCTGATTCTGATTATTTACCTGAAAGGAATGAGAATGATGGGGGTGGATCTTTTTTTCTCTCATTATTAGGGAGTTGAACTCAGGGCTTCACACATGCTAGGCAAATGCTCTGCCATTGAGCTGCACCCCTAACCCCTATTTTTTTTTTTTTAATTTTAAGGCAGAGTCTCACTAAGTTGCACAGGCTGCCTGTGGCCTCAAACTCATGCTCCTTCTGCCTCAGCCTCCAGAGTAACTAGAATTATAGGCATGCATCACCATGCCTGGCTGGAAGGGTGTATCTTGAGAAAAAGATACCATCTAAGAGGGCACCTACTTCAGGTGAAATCATTACATGATCTTCATGAAAAGGGAAATTATTCTCCTCTGCCAAGAGAAAGGGGCTACTTCTGCCAGGAAGAAAAGTTTAGGGAAATTGGGGAGTTCATAATACTTGGATTTATCCACCCAAACAACATTATAAACTTCCATGGCCCCCCCCTTTCTTTGGGGGAGGGACTAAGTCTCACTATGTAGCCCAGGCTGGCCTGGAACTTGCATCCATCCTCCTGCCTCAGCTTCCCAAGGGCTGCGGTTACAGATGTGCACACCACACTCGCTCACTATCCACACATTCCCTTTCTGATTATGACATAATGAAACTGGCAAGGTTGAAGGTTGTACATTTAGTCCTCTTCACAGTTCTACCCTTATAGATCTTGAGTCTGATTGTTAGTACAATGTCTGTAGCTGCAGGAGATAAGAATCTCCTTTAAAGCTACCATAGGGGCACAGTTTCTACTGTAGTCAAAAGCAAACCCTCTAAATTCCTCATGAATTATGTTGTTTGTATACCAGTCAGCTGCAATAGCCACTTGATTTCCCCATATCTTGCATTCCACCTATATGTCATTCTAATAAACAGCACATACTAGAAGTGAAAGCTCAAGTAATTGCAATGTTACTTCATGCCAGGGGTTACTACCATGTCATTTACTACATACAATAGAGTCCCTACTGCTTTTAGACAGCTGAACAATCTAACTCCAAAACCCCATAGTCTGATAGTCTGTTTTCCAGAGCTAATTCTAATAGTACATGAGTTCCCTAGAAAGCAGAGCCTGAGACAAGAATTCAAGAATTAACCACATGAGTGCTGTGCAAGCCCAAAGTGACAAGGATAAAGATAAAAAAGGGAGTAAGTGAAGTAAGGAAAGATATAAATTGATGGGATACAACACATTATCTCACTGGTCATTATTCACAAAACTGTAAGTCACCTGCCAGGTATGTTTGCTTAGCACATAGAATTTCTCAAAAATGATTGATAAGAAAACACACACACACAAACATTTTGGAGGAGTATAGAAAGAGAGATAGTAGGAAAAATTTATCAGTCTGTCTCCCTCATGACTCTTGATTCCCATTAGTCAATGTCCATATCCTAGAAAGTTCACTCTCCTTTTCCAGGTTGCATAATTTGTCACTTGATGGCTTCCCACAAAGCCAGAAATCATACCAGTGATATAGCATTTTACTCAAGTGTGGAAGAGGAGTGATAATTTGCCACTTAGAGGCTCAGTGTGTAGAACATAAGGGCCACATAGGTGTTAGGGCTTCAATTTAGACTACCATGTAGTTCTGGGAGATCAGAAGGGATGCTGAAAAACATGGATTGGCAGCAGAACAATCTGAAAAGTGGACAGCATCTGGGAAAAGTATCTAAGAAGACAAAGAGGTTTGTGCCCCATACAGAAGGACAGTTTGGACTATGATAGCAACAGTGGGAATGGGAAAAAGAACATGGATTTAGGGTACATTTTGAAGTTAGAACCAACAGAACTTTTTTTCAGTACTAGGGGTTGAACCCAGGGCCTGGCACATGCTAGGAAAGTGCTCTACCACTAGGCTGCACCATTGACATCCTTTTTATTTTTTATCTTGAGGCAGGCTCTTGCTAAATTACAAAGGCTGCCTCTGGCCTTGAAATTATGATCTTCCTGCTTCTGCCTCACAAGTTAATGGGCTTATAGGCATGAACCATGGCATCTGCCTCCAATTGTTGTTGTTGTTGTTAGGTGCCGTCGAGTCGGTATCCGACTCATAGCGACCCTCATAGGGTTTTCAATGGCTGATCCTTTCGGGATTGCCTTGGGAGTGGATTGCCAGGCCCTTCTCCCACTGCCTCCAATAGCAGTTTTTAAAGAAGTAGATGTGAGGGGTCAGAGAAAGAAAGGATTCGTGGCCAACTCCTATATTTATTTTTACTCGTCCATAGGCCTACAAGGAAGGCCAGTTATAACTGTTATTCAAATTTATGCACCCACCACTAAGGCCACAAATTATGAAAGGGAAGATTTTTATCAGATTCTGCAATCAGAATTTGATCAAACATACAATCAGGATGTACTGATAATTACTGGTCAGTAGTTGGGAAATATGGCCTTCATGACAGAAATGATGCTGGAGATCGCATGAAAGAATTTTGTCAGACCAAAAACCTTTTCATTGCAAATATATTTTTCCAACAACATAAATGGTGACTATACACATGGAATTCAACAGGTAGAACACAGAGGGACCACATTAACTACACTTGTGGAAAGAGGTGATGGAAAAGCTCATCAAAAGTCAGAACAAGACCAGGTGCTGATTGTGCCTTGGATCATCAACCGCTCATATGCAGGTTCAAACTGAAACTGAAGAAAATTAGAACAAGTGTACGAGAGCCAAGGTTTGACCTTGAGTATATCCCACCTGAGTTAGGAAACCACCTCAAGAACAGATTTGATGCGTTAGATACTAATGATCAAAAACAAGACAAGTTGTGGCATAACACCAAAGACATCATTCATGAGGAAAGCAAAAGGTTATTAAAAAGACAGGAAAAAAGACGAAATTACATGTCAAAAGGGACTCTGAAATTTGCTTCGGAACATCAAGAAGCAAAAGTCAAAGGAAGATACGAAAAAGTTAAAAAAACTACACAAAAGTTTTCAAAGGGCAGCTGGAAAAAACAAAATCAAAAATTATAATGACATGTGCAAAGAGGTGGAGATAGAAAAGCAAAAGGGAAGAATACACTCTGTTTTTCTCAAGCCTAAAGAATTGAAGAAAAATTCAAGCCTCAAGTGGAAATAGTGAAGGATTTTACAGGGAAAATATTAAATAACACAGGAAATATCAAAAGAAGGTGGAAGGAAAACACAAAGGCATTATAGCAAAAAGAATTGGTGGATAAACAACCATTTCAAGATGTTGCATATGATCAGGAACCAATGGTACTAAAGGAAGAAGTGGAAGCTGATTGAAGGAACTGATGAAACACAAGGCTCCAGCAGTTGATGGAATACAAATAGAGATGTTTCACTAAACAGATGCAGCATTAGAGGTGATCTCTTGTTTATGCCATGAGATATGGAAAACAGCTACCTGGCCAACTGACTGGAAGAGATCCATCTTTGTGCCTATTCCCAAGAAAGGGGATCCGACCGAATGTGGAAATTATCGAACAATAACTAATATCACATGAAAGTAAAAGCAACTGCAGCAGTATATTAAAAGAAAACTGCCAGAAAATCAAGCCAGGATCAGAAGAGGGTGTGGAACCAGGTATATCATTGCTGATGTCAGATGGATATAAGCCAAAAGCAGCAAATGACAGAAAAATGTCTATCTATGTTTTATTGACTATGCAAAGACATTTGACTGAGTGGATCATAACAAATTATGGATAACATTGTGAAGAATGGGAATACCAGAACACTTAATTGTACTCATGAGGAATCTATACATGGACCAGGAGGCAGTCTTTTGAACAGAACAAGGAAACACTGCCTGATTTAATGTCAAGAAAGGTGTGTGTCAGGGATGTATCCTTTCACTGTACCTTTTCAATCTCTATGTTGAACAAATAATCTGAGAAGCTGGACTTTATGAAGAAGAATGTGGCATCTGGATTGGAAGAAGAGTCACTAACAACCTATGTGATGCAGATGATGTAACTTTGCTTGCTGAAAAGGAAGAGGATTTGAAATATTTACTGATGAAGATCAAAGAACACAGCCTTCAGTATGGATTGCACCTCAACATAAACAAAACAAAAATCCTTACAACTGGTCAGTAAGTAACTTCATGATAAATGGAGAAAAGATCAAGATTGTCCAAGATTTTGCTTCACTTGCTTCTACAATCAACACTCATGGAAGCAGCACTCAAAAAATCAAAATATGGAAGCCAAGCACAGTGGCACACACCTGTAATTCCAGCGACTCGGGAGGCAGAGGCAGGAGGATCGCAAGTTTGAGACCAGAGGCAGTCTGCATAATTTAGCGAGACCCTGTCTCACAAAGTAAAAAAAAAAATGGGCTGGGGGTGCAGCTCAGTGGTTCAGCACTTGCAAGGCATGCAAGCGTGAGGCCCTTGATTCAACCCCCAGTATCGCAAAATAAATAAATAAATAAAAATCAAAAGATACATTACACCAGGAAAAGCTATTGCAAATGACCTCTTCATATGTTGTTGTTGTTGTTAGGTGCTCTCAAGTCGGTGTCTGACTTATAGCAACTCTATATTTCAACAGGTGAAACACTATTGTCATACTTCTCTACTATTCATAGAGTTCAATGGCAGATTGTTTTTTGGGAGTGGGCCGCTGGGTCCTCCCAAGCCTATAGCACCTCGTGTTCCCAGGCCGTCTCCCATCCAAGTATTAACCAGGCCTGACCCTGCTTAGCTTTGGAGATCTGACAGAATCAGACACCACAGTGGTATGGCTGTTGAATAGTAAAGATGGCACATTGAAGATGAAGGTTTGTTTGACTCATGGCATGGTATTTCCAGTCATATCATGCAGTTGTGAAAGCTGGACATTGAATAAGGAAGACAGGAGAAGAACTGATGCTTTTGAATTATAGTGCTAGAGACAAATATTGAATATACCATGGACTGCCAAAAGAACCAACAGATCCATCCTAGAAGAGGTGCAACCACAGTGCTCCTTGGAAGCTAGGATGGCTAGACTTCATCTTATGTATTTTGGACATGTTATCAGGAGGGACCAATCCCTGGAGAAAGACATCATATTTAGGGGAGTAGAAGGTCAACAAAAACGGAAGACCCTCAGCTAGATGGATTGACACAGTGGCTGCAACAATGGGCTTAAACACAAAAAAGATTATGTGCCTGGCACAGAGTTGGGGAGTGTTTCCTTCTGCTATATATAGAGTCACTATGAGTTGTACCTGACTCAATCACACCTAACAACACCAACAACAACTTGAGAGACAATTGTATCATTTCTGTGCTATCAGATATGGGGAAGAATAGACTTGGCAGGAAAGGAATCAATATTTAGTTTAATACTGTCCAAATGTTTGGTCAAAACCATTTCGTGTTGGTGGTTTATTTTTTAAAACTGAAACATTAAATATAATAACCACAATTTTATTCCATAATTCAATCAAAGGCCATTACTGCACATGAATAGGACCACTTATCACTTACATGATGTAGTTGGCAATACATTGAACAGCTTACCCTCCAAAATCTCCCCCTACATACACCTATTGGCCAGATGCCCATCATCTGTATTTTGATAATCTGTTGCTATCTAACAAGCCACCCCAAACTTAATATCTTAAAATAGAGGGATCCAACCTTTTGGGTTCCCTGGGCTTCACTGAGTAAAGAGGAATTGGCTTGAGCCACACATAAATTATGTAGTATAGTTAGCACATATATATGATATATGATAAGCTGCCAGTTTCTTTTAGGTATTGGACCAGAAACTGGCATATTCTATCACATTCTATTGGCCAAACATTCACAGAACCCAGATTCAAGGGGAGAAGACTAGACATTACCTCTCATTTGAAAGGGTGTCAAAAAATTGAGGGAGTCATGTTTTTGAATGGCATAGCTTAAAACTCATACCCTGGTACTAGCTGATTGTGCCTCTGTTCTCATATGAAGGGCACTTAAATGATTGTCAGCTTGTAGATCTGTCAGATGAGCACTTGATATTCATCAGTTCTCCGAAAGAAAAGAAGGCATGATAGAGATAATATAGTTAATAATATAGCTACCATTTTTGGCACTTAGTCTGTGCCAGACATCTCAAGTGCTATGCATGCATCAGTTCCTTGGATCCTCTCCATAATCCCCTAAGGCATTATTATCCCTATTTTACAGATCAAGAGGGTTGGGATTTAGCTCAGTTAGGAGAGTGTTGCTCTACAGACTCTGAGGTCCCAGATTTGATTCCCAGCACTGCAAAAAATGGGAGGACATGGCAATCCACTCCCGAGGCAATCCCAAAACAATCAGCCATTGAAAACCCTGTAAGGGTCGCTAAGAGTCAGACACGACTCCATGGCATCTAACATCAACAACAACACAGATCAAGAAATTGAGGCATAGAAGAGTTAAATGATTTGCCCTAAACTATACAACCAGGAAGTAGTGGAGCTTGGATTCCAGCCCAGATCTATCTAATTCCAGAGCCCATCCTCGAAACCATGATGTCATAATGGAAAGGGTAGAGATTGGCTTGTCAGAGACACCCTGCCAGGTTGCAACCCTTAACAGAGCTCGAGGGTTTATCAAGACTTCATTGGTAGCAGACTTATAGGAAAAAGTATTTATAAAATATCAGAGCAGTTAAGATTTTCCACCACAGAAGGTTCCTGGTCTGGGAAAGCATGAAAAGAAACAAATATTCGTTGTTGAGTGAGTTTTATTTTCAGACATTATGCTAAGTGCTTCCTGTGCATTAATTTCACATAATTCTCTGAACAACTGTGTGTTGATTATTGTTATTACTGCCATTTTACAGTTGAGGGAACTGAGACTTGGAGAAACTAAATGACTTTTGCAAGGTCACACAGGTGGTAAGTACCCATGTTAGAGTTCTGGCTCAGATCTGACTCCAAACCTTCCCTCTTAATCATTGCATGTGAAACCTCAGGATGTTGTCTACAGAGGGTTAGGCCCAGTGATAGGACCATTGTGTAGAGATCTAGGGAAAAGATTGATGGAAAAGTTGGGAGATGATGAAGGGTAACCCAAGTCCACCTAGTCCGTCATATGGCTGTTAACCAGACATCACCTGGAGTTAGTAGCCCTCTTTTTAGAGTGTCTCCTGTTGTGCCTACTTCCTTTTATCCAAGATTTCATTAGTAGCCGAGAATATGGACTCTACAAGACACAAGATAGCTGAGCAAATCCATTTCCAATTATTCTCTTCTTAGCTCCCAGTTAATTAATAGCTAACTATTGAAGGGAGATTAAAATAATTGACTTCCTGATGACACTGAGCAATTAAGTTCTTAGCTCTCTTCACAAGTCTAATCACTGCCTAAGTGGAGATTAATAGAGATGGATCTCTTCTCCATCTAATTCCCATTTTGCAACCAACTACCCATTGCAGGCTTCTGACCCTTCCGAGATGCTTTCCTGGAAGCAAGTTTAAATATTGACCCAGTCAAGCAAATGTTTCCAATCACTTAGCCCATTGTTAATCACAAAATAACCAGCTGTCCAGAAAGGGTGAGGGATGGCCTAGATTTCAGGCTGCCGCATTTGGGCCACTTAAATGCTTCTCAGAAGTATACCTAAAGAGATTAGGTTCAAGCCTACCTAGCTTCTTCCTCTGCAGATTTTTAAATCCTGGTATCCTGATCCCTTGGCTTTCAGTTCTAGTCTCTGTATTTTGAGAGAGTACAAAGCATCCGGTCTAGACAGATATAAAAACCTAAGAATAGAAACCTATCACTTTGAGGCCAGTTGTGGGGTCCTAGCTTCAGTTTCCAGACTGGCACCCCAGGGTTAAATATGCCCTTCATCCCACTAATATCTTGGCTAATACCTATCCCAAACTGACCTGTTGTTGTTGTTGTTAGGTGCCGTCGAGTTATGTCCAACTCATAGTGGCTCTCATAGGGTTTTCAATGGCAGATTGTTTTGGGGTTGCCTTGGGAGTGGGTTGCCACATCCTACTCCCATTTTTACTGGGCTGGCAATCAAACTTGGGACCTCAGAGACTGCAGAGTGGCGCTCTACCAACTGAGCTAAATCCCAGCCCCAATCTGACCTAGACATCAATATACTTCTACTCAGATGCTTCCCAACAAAATGACTCTCCTACCCAGCCACCCCAGCTTTCACTGGACAGACCTAATCATTGGTCCAAGGATCACTTATCCCAGAGGAATGTCCTACAAGAGTTCACAGCAGCTCCTTCATTCCCAATCCTAGTTAGTATAGGAACTGAGGTAGGAAGCTGCCATTTTCTGACTGATGCCATCAGCCTATTAAGTAATTGGCAAAATCTGACTCTATAGCAACAAGTCTCCATTCCTCCAGCACCAGCCCCAGAAGCATTATCTGCACATAGTACTTATACGGTAGCATCTCATCACAGTCTTCAGGGACTTAATATTGACTTAGACCATGCCTCTGAAAATCTAAGGCAGCCAAGTAAGGGAATAGACAGAACTGCTATTCTTTATTCTCTGCCAGCACCTATTAAAGGTCTGACTCTAGGTCCAAGCCTGGAACACTGAAGAGCAGTATGTTTCATTTTGGTCTACTTCTGTCAGCACTGCCTGTGGCCTGTAGCAATAGCAATTGCATGGCCTACCCTATCTAGACTCATTATGCCTAACAGTTTCATTTCTTCTTTACCAGGTAAGTTCTCAAAACTGGAAGTTCACACTTTGTCTCTCTAAGGATTGATCTGAGCCTCCTCAAAGCAAGTATATACTCTCTTAGGACCAGAAAAAACAGCAAGTATATTTGATATTGAGTTAAAGAAATCAACACCAAATACCCTGCTCACAAGTCCACCAATTGGAAGGCCCACAAAATTAGCTTCCCAATAAGATTGTCAGGGAATTAAAAAGCCTTACCTTACAGGCTGGAAATCAATACAGATTCTAATCCAAAAGTGTCCTTTCCAGAAGTTGATAAAGGAAGTTGTCTAGGACTTCAAAACAAATTTGAGATTCCAGAGTGCAACCACAAATACTTCAGAAGGCTAGTGAAGCATACCTGGTTGTTTTATTTGAAGATTTTAACCTGTGAGTCATCTGTCGTAAGACTATCATGCTCTAAGGTGCCCTGTGGGCCCACTCATATGGTGAGAAAGAGGTTAAGTTAGGGCAATTTTTATCGTGTTTATTAGTAAATTATGCAAAACTTTTTTCTTTTGCGGTACTAAGGGGTTGAAATCAAGCCGCTCCAACGGTATACCACTGCGCTGCACCCCCAGCCCATTTTTTATTTTCTTTATTTTGAGACAGAGTATAAGTTTCATAGGCTGCCTCTGGCCTCCAACTTGCAATCTTCCTACCTCAGCCTCCCAAATTGCTGGGATTACAGGAATGTGCCACAGTACCTGGCTTTGTTTTTAACTTGTAACGTTTTTGTCCAGGAAATAGTTATATGTTGCATTTGAGTTTAAATTATCCCATCATTCAACCATATGAGTGTGAAAAGTGACCACAGATTCAGTAAAGTGAGTGCTGTTGTTCAAGAATGGCAAATTGCTGCCGGGTGAGGTGGTGCATGCCTGTAATCCCCTCAACTCAGGAGGTGAAGGCAGAAGGATCACAGGTTTGAGGCCAGAGGCAGCCTGCATAACACAGCGAGACCCTGTCTCAAGATTAAAATTTTTAAAATGCGGGGGGGTGGGGGGCAGGGGATGGGGGTGCAGCTCAGTGGTAGTGCATGTGCAAAAGTATGCACAAGGCCTTGGGATCAAAGGAAAAAAAAGAATGACAAATTGCTAATCTGAAAAATGAGTTGGTGATAGTTCCTAAATGTTTCTGCATATTAATGAGTTGTTGGGTAAAGATTATAATACTGGAACTGACTAAACACAGAGAAGGCTATTTTGCAGTAATATTGCTTATGAGTTGATCCAAGTGTTTAATAGTTGAGTCTGTTAAAAAAATTGAACATGGATCTGAGTAAGCCTCTAGAGCTAACCACTAATTTACAGGAAATAAAGGACAGAGGAGTGTGTTAAACACTATGGGAAAGCTTTCAGCAAAATCTAGGCTATGGAAACTGGTGGACAAACCATCCAGTTTCTTCTACAAATAAGTTGAAAAGAACAAAAAGGTATAAGGAAAACTTCTAAATTCACCAGCTATTCCCAGTTTATTGCTCCAAGCTTCCAGTGGTAGGTGCTTGGGAGTCATCCACCATCTTCCTGAGGTTTTTGGGTTTTTTTAAAATACTGGGGTTTGAACTGGAGGCCTCACACATGCTAAGTTAGTGCTGCACTACTGAGTAGCATTTCCAGCCTCCTTTTTTTTATTTTGAGACAGAGTCTTACTCATTTGTGCAGGCGTCTCTGGCCTTAAAGTAGCAATCTTCCCTCCTCAGCCTCCCTAGTCACAGGGGTAACAGGCATGCTCAACCGATTATGGTATTTGGATCTTACTGGAATCCTAATTTAAACAAGTAAACAGGAAAAATTATGACACAAATAATTGAAAATTATTTAGATGTTTTATTATATTAAAGATGTGGTATTAATTTAGTTGTAAAGTTCACTTTTAAACAGTCTTTTTCACTTAGAGAACTACACACAGATTCATACCTACAGATAACATTATATAATGCCTTTTATTCACTTCAAAATAATACAGAAATGAATTTCTTCTCAGTATTCCTATTGAACATTGTACTGATGATGGTAAACATTGTATAGGTGGTGGCACACACTTGTAATCCCAGCACTTGGGAGGCTGAGGTGGGAAGATTCCAAGTTCCAGGCCAGCCTGGGCTACATAGTATAATACCCTGTCTCAAAATGACCAAAACTAATTAAACAAATAAACAAACTTTAATAAATGGAGAGATATGACATGTTCACGAGTTGAAGAACTCAATTTATTAGTATGTTAATTCCCTCCAACATTACCTATATTTCCAACACAACTCCAATCAATCCCATCAAGGTATTTTGTCGCAATCAACAAGCTAATTCAAAAACTTATAAGAAAAAGCAAAATAAGTGGAAAAGACAAAACAACTTTGAAAAAGAACAAAGTTGGAGGATTTGTGCTATATAATTTCAAGACTTTCTATAAAATAATAGTAGTCAGCCTGGGAAGATGGCACATGCCTGTAATCCCAGCAACTCAAGAGACAGAGACAGGAGGATCTCACATTCAAGACCAAAGGCAGCCTGTGCAACTTAACAAGACTCTGTCTCAAGACAAAAAATAAAAAAGGGAAGCCAGGCACTATGGCACATACTTATAATCCCAGCAACTCAGAAGGATCCTGAGTTCAAGGTCAGAGGCAGCCTGTGTAACTCACAAGACCCTGTCTCAAAATAAAAACTAAAAAATGGGCTGGGGTTGCCATTCAGTGGTAGAACACATGCAAAGTATGTATAAGGCCCTGAGTTCAACCCTCAAGTATTGCAAATAAAAGGCATCTAGGGATGCATGTCAGTGGTAGAGCAACTGCCTAGTATGCATGAGGCTCTGGGTTCAATACCCCTGTACTGCAAAAAATAATAATAAATAGCAGTAATCAGAGAGGTGTCAGGTAGACACATAGATCAATGGAATGAAAGGGAATCCAGAAATAGACCCACATATATGTGGTCAATTGATTTCTGACAAAGGTCACATTGAAGATGAAACTGCACCTGACTCATGCCATGGTATTTTCAGTTGCATCACATGCTTGTGAAAGCTGGACATTGAATAAGGGAGACAGAAGAACTGATGCTTTTGAATTATGATGCTGGAGGCATACCATGGACTGTCAAAAAACCCAAAAGACCCATCCTAGAAGTCCAACCAGAGCACTCCTTGGAAGCAAGGATGGCTACATTACATCTTTTGTATTTTGGACATGTTGTCAGGAGGGACCAATCCCTAAAGAAGGATATCATGTTTGGGAGAGTGATGGGTCAACGAAAAAAAGGGAGCCCCTCATCTAGATGAATTGACACAGTGTCTACAACAATGGACTTAAACATAATAATAATTTTGTACCTGGCCCAATGTTGAGGAATGTTTTTTCTAGTGTTCCCAGGGTTGCTAAGAGTTGGACCTGACTTGACAGCACCTAACAACAATGCAAGAAAGAAAAGATTGACCTAAACCATACATTATACAAAGTTAAATCAAAATGAATCATAGGTAACATAGAAGAAAATCTTCCTGACCTAATGTTCAGTAAAGAGTTCTTAGAAATGAGCCAGGCACGGTGGCGCACGCCTGTAATCCCAGCGGCTCGGGAGGTGGAGGCGGGAGGATTGCAAGTTCGAGACCAGAGGCAGTCTCTGTAACCTAGCAAGACCCTGTCTCAAAAAGTGAAGAAAGATGGGCTGGGGGTGCAGCTCAGTGGTCCAGCACTTGCAGAGCATGCAAGCGCGAGGCCCTGGGTTCAACCCCCTGTACCGGAAAAAAAAAATTGATCAATGAGACTTACTGAAATTTTTTTAATTCTGATTTTGGAAAAACACTGATAAGAAAATGAAAATACAATCCATAAACTGGGAGAAAATATTTGCAAATTATGCATCTGATAAAAGATTTGTATTCATAATCTATTCTTTAAACAAACTCTCAAAGCTCAACAGTTAGAAAATAAACAATTAAAAGATGAACAAAAGACATAAACTAACATTTTACCAAAGTGAATATACAGATGGTATATTGGTTTTCTAGAGCTGCTGTAACAAATTACCACAAGCTTGGTAGTATAAATAACAGAAATTTATTCCTCTGTTTTTGAGGCTAGAAGTTTGAAATCAAAGTGTCATCAGAGCCATACTTTGTCTCAAGGCTCTAAGAGAGGATTTTCCTTGCCTCTTCCTATCTTCTGGTGATTGCCAGCATTTCTTGGCATTCCTTGACTGCATAAATCCAATCTCTGCCTCCATTGTTACATGGTTGTCTTCCCTATTTGTATATATGTGTCCAAATCTCCATCTCCTTCTAAGGACATCAGTCATTGCATTAGGGACTACCCTAAACCAGTAGGACCTCAACCAAACTTGACTTTATCTACGAAGAACCTATGTCCAATTAAGGTCACATTCACAGGTTTCAGGCGGACATGAATTTTAGGGAGACACAATTCAAATCAATACAGATGGCAAATAAGCACATGAAAAGCTTAACATAATTAAGTTATTAATTTATTGATTTAAGTAATATTATTAATATTAATTTATTAATTTAATTAACAAATTAATTTAATTAATAAATAACTTATTAAGGGAATGCAAATTAGAGCCATACATCTATTAGAAAGGATATCTTCAAACTGATAGGCACAATTTCTTCTAATATTAAATACATATTTACCATAAGATCCAGCACTCCTAGATATTTACACAAAGGAGATTAAAATTTATGTTCCTACAAAAGCCTATCTATGAATGTTCATATCAGCTTTACTGATGATAGCTAAATTTGGAAACAATCCAAATGTCTCTTTATGGTTGAATAGATATAATGTAGTATATCCATACCATAGAATATTACTTACTAAAAGGGCATAAAGGAAAATGATAGAAATATTCTATACCTTGGTCACAGTGATGTTTATATGACTATGACCTTGTAAAAACTCACAGAAGTGTATATTAAAAGAAGGTAAATTTTACTGTATGTAAATTATAACTCAATAGAGCTGACTTTTCATGAATGTCTTTGGAATAAAATATGTATACATCTCTAAGTATGGGGCTAAGTATGTATACCTCTCTAAGTAGGTATACACATAACAAGATTGGCCACAGTGAAGCTAGGTGATGGAGAGATGGGGGTTCCTTACACTATTCTGTATACTTTTGGGTCATAATGAAAATCTAATACATACATACCAAAAAAAATCCTTAAGCCTGAGGAATATAACCATATATCTTTGTGATAGAATATGGACTTTCCATAGGGGAAATTTATGCTTTCCTTAGACAGATGATTAGATAGACAGATAAAATGCTTTCAAGCAAAAGAAACTTGAAAGCTAGAGAATACATTTGTTGTTAGGTGTCTTCGAGTTGGATCCAACTCATACTGACCCTATGTAAAACACAACAAAACACTCCCTGACACTGTGCCATGCCCGACACTATTGTCAGTAATTCTCTGCTATTCATAGGGTTTTCAAAGGTTGATTGTTTCAGGAATGAATTGCCAGGTCCTTCTCCCTAGCCTGCAGCACTTGGTATTCCCAAGTGGTCTCCCATCCAAGGACTAACCAGACTGACCCTGCTTAACTTCCGAGATCAGGTGGGATCAGATGCCAGAGTGCTATGGCAGCAGACAGAAAATACACTAAATGTGTTTATACAAGCTAATTTTATATATTGTAGATTAGCATTTTTAATGAATTGTATTACAGTTTATAAAATATAATGAAGCTCTGGCTACAACCCAGAACAATAAAATAAGAATCCCTGGCATTTGGGGCCTGGAAATGAGCATGGCTTTAAAGCTTCTCAGCCAGGTGTGGTGGTACATGCCTGTAATCCCTGCACTTGGGAAGCTGAGGCAGGAGGATCAATGTGAGTTCAAGCAAGTCTGGTCTACAAAGTGAGTTCTAGGCCAGCCCGGCCTACACAACGAGACCCTACCTCAAAAAGCCAAAATAAAGTAAAATAAAATAAAGCTTTTCAAGTGATTCTAATATATAGGCAGGTTTGCCAATCACTGCTAGTGGGGAAATGTTGGGTGCCGTCAAGTTGGATCCAATTCATAGTGATCCTAAGTACAACTGAACAAAACATCACTCGACACTGTGCCATGCACACAATCTTTTTATGTTAAGCCCAATGTTGCAGTCACTATGTTTCTTCTCATTTTGTATTGTGCCACATCAGCAAAAGGTCCCAGGGCATGTACTCCATTCCCATCATTAAGGTCAACTCTACTTTGAGGAGGTAACTCTTCCTCAGTTGTTTTTTTAAATGCCTTCCAGCCTGGGGGGCTCATTTTCCAACACTATATTTGACAGTGCTTCTCTGCTACTCATAGGGTTTTCAATGGCTAATTGTTTTGAGAGTGGGCTGACAGGTCCTTCTCCCTAGTCTGTCTTAGTCTGGAAGCTCAGCTTCAACCTTTCTACCATGGGTGGCCCTGCTGGTATCGAAAATACTGGTGGCATAGCTTTCAGCATCACAACAACACACAAGCCTCCACGGTATAACAAACTGACAGACATGTGGGGTATTGGGAAAATAGGGATAAGAAATTCAAAGCTCAAATTTCAGTATGTGCTTCATTCCAAGCACAATGTGCCCCTAATCACCTACCCAAAATAGGAGCTTCATTCATACCCTGCCTTGTCTTTACACACACAGAAAATTCTCTCCTTAAAATCTTCTAAGAATATTCTTGTCTTTATTCATGTGCCTCCTTCTCTCCACAATACTAAGTAGACATGGAGAGTGTGTGTGTGTGTTTCAAAGATTGAAAGGTCACTGAATATGGATTTCCCAGGGACACAGAAAAGTAAAACAGAGTAAAAACATGTCACTGAATCCACTTTATTTATTTTTCTCTTATTGATAAATGTTGGTGGGGTACAGAGTAGTACAGCATTTACTATTTCCTGAATCAACTTTAGAAATGGTGGCAGAGGCCAGGCCTTGTGGCACTTTTAATCCCAGGACCTGGGAGGTAGATGCAAGAAGACTGTGAATTCCAGGCCAGCTTGGACTACACAGATTCTATCCAAAAAAAGAAGGCGGAGGAGGAGGAGGAGAAGGAGGAGGAGGAGGAGGGGGAAGACATGGAAGAAATTAAGGATCTAAGGAGGAAGGATGAAAGAATAGAGAAAAGAAGGAAGGAAGGAAGGAAGGAAGGAAGGGAGGGAGGGAGGGAGGGAGGGAGGGAGGGAAAGAAGGAAATTGTAACAGAGTAAGCAAAAATAAGAGAACAGCTTGGTAGCATCTCTGCTATTTAGAAAGCCCTTTCCCCTCTCCTCTTATACATTAGATGTGTCAAAAATCAGATCATATTCAAAAATTATAGAAGTTTATTGTACCATACACCAGTTGATGAACCGGGAAACATCAAAATGAAAGTGCAAAGCCTCACTCACTGTACTTCTTACAATCCACAATCAAGACATTGGTAGGTTCAGTGTTGGTGAAAGCCCACTCTCCATGGCAGCTTCCAGGTGGCTTCACATGGAAGAAAAGTGGAGATGCAAAATGTGGCCTAAGCTAGTTCCTTCCAGTCCTTTTATAAGGCACTACAGATAGTCCCTGGGCTGGGATTTAACTCAGTTGGTAGAGCACCACGCTGCAGTCTCTGAGGTCCCAAGTTCAATTCCTAGCACTGCAAAAATGGGAGAAGGGCCTGGCAATCCACTCCCAAGGCAATCCCGAAACAGCCATTGAAAACCCTGTGAGGGTCGCCATGAGTCGGATACCGACTCGACAGCACCTAACAGATAGTCCCTGACCTAATTTTTTTTACTTAATAATGGTATGAAAGCAATATTTATTCAGCAAAACCTGTACTTTCAATTTTGAATTTTGATCTTTTCCCAGGTTAGCAATATGCAGTCCAGTCAATACTCTCTTGCAGCGCTGGGCAGCAGCAGCAAGCCACAGCTCCCTGTTATCCAGGTGATCACAAAGGTAAACAACTGATAGTCTACAGGTGTTGCTAAGCTAGAACGTCTCCCATTATTAAGTCAAAAAGCATCTGTAGTCCATTCATGAGGTTGGAATCATCATGACTTAATCAATTCACAAAAGGCCACACCTCTTAATACCAATGAAATGGTGATTAAGTTTTAACATTTGAATCTTGGGAAACATTCAGACTGTGATAAGAAGATTCATAACTTCCATCACATTCCCAAGGAATATCAACAATCATGGCCTTGAACAAAGGGGTAACACACACACAATCTTAGTTTTAGGGATATTTTAGTTGCTATTTTTTTAATTTCCAATTTTTTTCTTTATTTAAAAACATTGGTGGGGTACAGAGTAATAAGGCTTTTACTATATCCATTATGCAACTATTTCATCACTTTTGCTTATACATTCATCAACTTACATATTTTACAGAACTATATTTCCCATGTATTCATATAGTTGCATCATATATTTTGAGGTTTTCCTCTCCCCTCTTCACCTTCTACTTTATTCCCCTCCCCCTCCCCCTTCCCCAACCTCTACTCCAATCCACTGATCCTCTCCCCTCTTCTTTCAATCTTTGTTTATATTTTTTCTTTGATAAGTATTATTGTTCATTTGTTATTTCATCCTGTTAGGTATCATAGCCTCTTCTACACATGAAAAATAGTTGATCTTACTACTGCTTCTCTTCTCTTCTTTTTTTTTTCTTTTATTGGCACTTACTTTTGGAATCTTCCGCCCTGATGCTCATTTCTCTGACTATAGGCCTTGTACTATGTGCTCACTGTTATATCTCAAGTTCTAAGTCATTTTCAGCTACTGAATTTCTCAAACCTACTTATCCTGAACTCTACCTCAACCTCATGCTGCTTGAGTTGCCCCACTCCCAGGTTCCTTTTGCCAGGCCTTCCAAGTATAATCTACTCACACACGATCCCTATCTAAAGCCTTGGGTCTTTGTTCCCAAACATTCTTGGCCTTAGGTCCTCACCTGGTCCTTCACAGCTGCGTACAGAATGAAGAAGAGAGCAGTCTGGTTGGGGAAAAAAATAACCCATGAAGGGAATCAATGGGAAATGAAACTGGGCTGGATTAAGTTAGGATCAGGTTACAAAAGTCTTTGAAATAGAGTTGGCAAGGTGAATATTCCTTTCATGGAAAAAGGAGAAACCAGGGGGAAACTTAGAACTAGAAAAGTAGGCATGATGCTTTTCTGAAACAGTACCACATGCAATATTGATGTTACATGAAAAAGAAGTTCATGGCACATGCCTGCAATCCCAGCTAGATGAGAGGCTGAGGTGGGAGGATTGTGAGTTCAATAGAGGCATCCTCTGCAATTTAGCAAGACTCTGTCTCAAAATTTTAAAAAAAATTAGAAAGGGACCAGGTGTGCTGGGCATGGTGGCACACATCTGTAATCCCAGCGACTCAGGAGGTGGAGGCAGAAGGATCACAAGTTCAAGGCCAGAGGCAGCCTGCATAATTTAGCAAGACTCTGACTCAAGATTAAAAAATACAAAAAGGGATGAGGTGAACCTCAGTGGTAGAGCACTTGCAAAGTATTCATGAGGCCCTGGGTTCAACCCCCACAGTACTGCCAAAAATAAAAGTTCTGTGGTCAGTTAAATCTGAGGAATGTCCAGTTAAAACATGTTAAAGATGTTCATTGCAGGACTCCTGAGACCCTTGAACACAATAATGTACACTGGAAATCTTCAAGAAGGGATCTGAATGTGCCCTGTTTCTTAGATCACATTAGCACAAAATCCTCTTTGTAAAGAGTAGCACATAGCAAGGCTATATTAATTGCTTTGTTGTTGTTGTTGCTGTGACAGAATACCTAACTGAAACAACTTAAAGGAGGAAGGATTTATTTTGGCTCACAGTCTCAGAGGGTTGAACCCATGGTTTCTTGACCCCATGTACTTAGGTAGCACATTATGGTGATGACAGCATGCATCACAGCAGCTTTCATTATGGTAGATAGGAAGCAGAGAAAAGGAGACACACAAAACGGCCATGGCAAGACATAGCCCCCAAGAACAAACTCTCAATGACCTATGTCTTATAAGTAGACCCCACCTCCAATATTTTACTAACTTCTAATAATGTCATATTATGATCCACCAAGGGATTAATCTATTAAATCAGAGCCCTCATGAGCTAATCATTTCTAGAAACTCCCTCACAGACATGGCTAGAGATGTGATTTACTAATCTCCTAGGTGTTTCTTAATCCAACTAATAGTCAAAACTCACCATCACAAATGCTTATGTTCCCCAGGGCACATTTTTGGAAAACAGGACTTTAGGAAGATTAATCTTGCAATGGTGTGCAAGAGAGTTTGAAATAAGATGAAACTGGGCTGGGAGAATCCTGGCAGCGAAGCAAGTATGGTGGAACAGCAGCTCACACCACCCGTGGCAGTGACAATTAAGTGGAACATGTTATTAAAGAAACTCTGTGAAGAACAACAGCAACAATTGGGGTTAAGCCTCTGGTGGAGAGCAGAAATTGTGTCTTATACTTCACTGTAGCATCTAGCAGAGAGTTTTGCATGAGGGAAATATGCACTTTGGTTGGCCCTTAAAATTGTGTTGCTTAACAACAAAAATGCAGTCTGAGAAATGTGTAGTGAGGCAATTTTGTCACTGTATGAACATCATAGAGTGTACTTACACAAACCTGTATGGTATAGCCTATCTGTTCCTAGGCTACAAACCTGTATAGCACATTATTGTACTGAATAATGTAGGAAATTTTAACATAATGGCAAGTATTTGCATATCTAAACATAGAAAAAGTATAGTAAAAATATAGTTATAGAAGATTTTTAAATGGTGTACTATATAAGGGTGCTTATTATGAATAGAGCTTGTAGAGCTGGAAGTTGCTCTGGGTGGGTCAGTGAATGAGAGGTGAGTGAACATAAAGGTCTAGGATATTATTGTACACTATATAGACTTTATATAAATGCTGCACATTTAGGCTACGCTAAATTATAAACATTTTTCTTTCTTTGAAAATAAATTAACCTTAGCTTACTGTAATATTTTTATTTTATAAGCTTTGTAATTTTTCTAACTTTTGACTTTTTTGTGATATCACTTAACTTAAAATAAAAATGCATTTTATAACAGTACAAATTATTTTCTTTCTTTATATCCTTATTCAATATTTTTTTTACATTTTAAAAATTTCTAAGCCAGATGTTATGACAAATGCCTATAATCCCACACTCAGGAAGCAGAGGCAGAAGATCTCAAGTTCATGACCAGCCAGGACTACGTAGTCTCAGGCCAGGCTGGGCTTTACAGCAAAACTCTTGTCTCTCTTACACACAATAAAAATCTTATTTTACTTCTTAAACCTTTTCTCAAAAACTATGACACAAACACACATAATAATGTAGCCTATAGGAGTCTTCCACCTCTACATCTTGTCCCACTGGAAGGTCTTCAGGGACAATAACACACACAGAGCTGCCATCTTCATGACAACAATGCCTTCATCTGGAACATCTGAAGGACCTGCCTGAGGCTGCTTTATGGCTAACTTTTCTTATAACTAGAATGATTACACTCCAAAACAATGATCAAAAGTATAGTATAGAGCTAGGCACAGTGACACATTCCTGTAATACTAGCAACTTGGACGGTGGAGGCAGTAGGATCCCAAGTCCAAGGCCAGAGGCAGCGTGTGTAACTTAGGGAGACACTGCCTCAAAATAAAAAGTAAAAAATGGGCCAGGAGTGTGACTCAGAGGTAAAGCATGTACAAGAAGCATTAGTGAGGCCCTTAGTTCAACTCCCAAATGCCACAAAAAAGTATAGCATAGTGAAGGTCCCAGTTTAGCCATAGAGCAGCCATTTTATAGATCAGACTAAATTGAATGAGGTAAAAATTTTCCACTGCCCCTAGAGTGACCCAGCCCCTCCCAACTTGGAAAGTCCAGGACTGTTTTAGATTACCACACTAATTGCCTGAACCAATCAGTTTAAAGGTCAACGAATGTAACCAATTAAAATTGTACTAGTCAGCTAACCTGCTATTTCTGCTTCTGTATGGGTATAAAAGACCCTCACTTTTGCATTTTGGGGTCTCCGGTTTGAAAGAGCTTGGTAGACCCCGTCGCGTCAGAACAATAAATCCTGTGCGTTTGCATCAACCTCGGACTCTGTCTCTCATTGGGAACTCTCTAGATAGACACGGTTTCTCTCTCTGGGAAGCCGAATCTTACAATAGTAAACATATAAGCCAGTAGCATAGTTGTTTGTTACCATTATCAAGTGGCATGTACTGTACTTTTATATGACTGGCAACTCAGTAGGTTTGTTTACACCAGCATCATCACAAACACATGAATAATATGCTGTTACAACATTACCATGACTAGGATGTCACTATGTGATAGGAATTTTTCAGTTCCATTATAATCCTGTAGGACCACTATAAGATATGTGGCCCATCATTGACTAAAACATCATTATGCAGCACATGACTGTATTATATTTACAGCTTAGATATTTAATATTTTTTCTGTTCCACTTTTAAAGCAGTTTACCTGATGTTTCTGTGTAATTGGCACAACTTGCAAATGTTTTCCCCCTTCCGTTAGATCACTGTTCACACTACAACTGAAGAAGAAATTGGAGGTTATCTAAATGATTTCTTTTTATCCACCTGCAAAGCAGATGGTGTTTTTTGATGAGAGTTTTGGACAAGTGAGAGGTTTTGTTTAAAAGAAAACAGGAGAGGGGAATAGGAAAGAAAAAGAGATAATGTTCTACCCTAGGATATTTTAATTTGTTACTTGCCCCCCCCCACTCAAAGAGCTTTTAAGGATAGACTTCCAATACTTACATAGTGTAATATTTACATGAAAAACACTCAACATTAACAGTTAACAAGGTTGGACAGGTGTGGTGGCATGCGTGTAATCCTAGTGACTCAAGGCAGAGGCAGGAAAATTTTAATTTCAAAACCAGAGGCAACCTGCACAAGTTAATGAGACCCTGTCTCAAGATAATTTTTTTGTGTGTTACTGGGGACTTTAACCCAGGGTCTCATGCATGCTTTACAAGCATTCTACCACTGAGCTGTAACCCCAGCCACCCCCCTCCTTTTTTAACTTTTTATTGTGAGACAGGGTCTTACTAAATTATGCAGGCTGCTTTGGGCCTGGAACGTGTGTTCTTCCTGCCTCTGCCTCCTGAATTGCTGGGATTACAGGCATGAGCCACTGTGTCCAGCTAAGAGGAGCTTGATTGGATTGGCATCCCCTTAAAATGAACCCAAGGGTGCTGCTTTATTTACATAAACCTATAGCCAGAAAGCCTGCAGCTGTAGCCCTGTGGCATCCAATCCTATCATATCTCAGAAGCTAAGCAGGGTTGGGCCTGGTTAGTACTTGGATGGGAGACCGCCTGGGAATACCAGGTGCTGTAGGCTTGGGAGAAGGACCAGAAACCCACTCCCAAAAATCAATCCGCCATTGAAAACCCTATGAACAGCAGAGAAGCACTGACAATAGTGTTTTGCCTGTTGTACTTAGGGTCACTATGAGTCAGATACCGACATACCAACTTGACAGCATCTAACAACAACAACAACATAGACAGAAAAACCACAATATCAGTCTATGTCTGTTTTCTTATCTCTGTTTTCTTATCTGTAAAAAAGGAATGATAACAGCACTACTTCACATGAGTAAGGTAAAGATTTAATGAATTCCTATGTGTAAAATGCTTAGTATCGTATCTGACAACAATAAGTACTCAGTGAGTGTTAATTATTTTTATCATCATTGTTAGTGTTTGATGAATACATTGTCAAAGCCCAACATTCTGACACAACCATATAGTGGTTGGTAGAGGAAAGATTTCCTTGTAGAAGCATATCCAGTTTCTCTAATTCAAATGTATACCTTTCTGACTCAGCAATCCTACATGTGCGTATTTACCCCAAAGATTTGAAATCAATTTATTGAAGAGATGTCTGCACTTCCATCTGCATTGCAGCAGTATTCAGGATAGTATTCAGTAGTTATGGAATCAACCCAAGTGTCTTTCAATAGATAAATGGATAAAGAAAATATGGTACATGCACCCCCACACACACCCCACCCCCACACAAATACTATTCAACCTTAAAAAAAGAAAGAAATTCCGTCATTTGCAAAAACATAGATGGAATCGAAAGACATTATACTAAGTAAACCAGGGACAGAAAGACAAATTTCACATGTCGTCATCACTTGTATGTACCACTGTGATATACTCCTAGCCCTGTTTATTTGGTTGGTTGGTTTTTGCAATTCTATTACATAGTGTGGGCTGGGGTTTCACTCAGTTGTTAGAGCACTGCTCCACACTCTCTGAGGACCCAGGTTCGATCCCCAGCACCACAAAAACGGGAGAAGGATGTGGCAATCCACTCCTGAGGCAATCCTGAAATAACCAGCCATTGAAAATCCCATGAGGGTCGCTATGAATGGGACCCGACATGACAGCACCTAACAACAACACTACACAGTGTGATGAATATAGTTAATAAAAGTGTACTGTATATCTCAAAATTGCTAAGACAGTAAATTTCAAATCTTCTCAACAAAAATAATGATAAGTATTTGAGGTGATGGATATGCTAATTAGCTTTATGTAATTATTCATAAATCATAGCATCATTTTATACTGACTAAATCTATACAGGGGCTGGGATTTAGCTCAGTGGGTAGAGCACTGCGCTGCAGTCTCTGAGGTCCCGAGTTCAATTCCCAGCACCACAAAAATGGGAGAAGGTCCTGGCAATCCACTCCCAAAGCAATCCCGAAAACAGCCATTGAAAACCCTATGAGGGTCGCTATGAGTCGGATACCGACTTGACGGCACCTAACAACAACAAAAATCTATACAATTATCATTGTCTAATTTACAATAAAAGAAAAAATTTTCAAATTGATTGAGACCTGTAAAAAAATCTGTATTTTTTTCACAGGCATCCTCAAAGTGCATTTCACCTTTGGAAACCTGAGTTTCTTTGCTACATAGTTTCCTTCAAATGTCCCCATAAGCCAATCAAGTTTTTATAAAATCATAGGGTAAGGCAGCAATGAAATGAGACTGATGACAATGCTCTCAAGAATAGAACCAAGCTCTTTTCAACTTTAAACACCCAGTGTCTATGCTAAAGCCTGGCCTGGATTAGGTACTCACTGAAATTTCATTGAATTGTATAAGAAGAGAAGGAAGATGCAATCTTTAACCTTCCTTAGCAGATGCCACAGCCTCAGCCTGTAAAGAAACACAGAGAGAGAGATGCTGTCATCTGCAGCATGAATGGGGACATAGCAAGGCTTTCATTCCAGAGTCATTTTCTCTCACATTAGATGCAAATTCATACTCCTTCTACACTGTTTCAATATTCTGTGTTGTCATAGTCAACTATCAGCAGCATGGTGTGGTAGACACCTAGCAGCACTGAAAGGGCTTCCTGCCCAAAGTAACCACACACAGTAGCCTGTCAGCCACCTTAAGAATTAGGATATTTTTTATTATAAGTTAACGTGCAGCTAAGACTGGGCCATCTAACTAGGTATAAAGAACCAGAACTCAGCTCTCATGGCTCTTTTATGGGCAATCTATGATTATTCAGGCCTCTTGAATTTTGTATTACAATATCTTTTTATACTGGATTCCATTGATATATAGCAGTCACATGGTTCTCCTGCAAAATAATCCAATAAAACCTCCTCTTAGAGTTGGATATACTATATTTATATCTAATATCTTTCTCTGACATATTAAAAAAGAGCATGTAGGCTGAATTTTATCCATGTTTGCAGAGACTTAATGCAACCAAGGTCCTAGATGCACAGCCAATCCAAGGATGCAGATTTTTAAAGGTAGGATCACTTATATAAAGCCAAACAGAGAAAGGCCAGGAAAATGTAAGACTTGAGAATGTCAAAAGCAGTTAATTTTATACTATATATTATAGTCAGTTTTTCATTGGCATAACAAAATACCTGAAACAAGCCTTATAAAGAAGAGGATTATTTAGCTCACAGTTTTAGAGGTTCAAGGGCATGGCATCTGAATGTCACTCAACTACCACACTCTCTTGTACAAAATATGCTTTTTCTTCACTGCTTCCATGGTCAAGCTGAGAATTTCACAAATCTTTCCACTTTGCTTTCTTTTTATCCCATATCTCACTGTAAATATGACTAAAATCAGCCAATAATATCCATACCACAGCCCGAATGTTTAGCTGTTTTGAAATATTCTGTGCCAGATAAACTAGTCCATCTTTCTATTTTTTTTCCGCATTGGGGGTCGAACCAAGGGCCTCAGGCTTGCATACTCTGTAAGTGCTGTACCACTGAACTGCACCCTCAGCCCATTTTTTTTTTTTTTACTTTTTAAGACAATGATCCTCTTGCCTCTGCCTCCCAAGTTGCTGGGATTACAAGTATGTGCCACTGCACCCGGCTTTAATCCATTTTTCTTAAATTTCACCTTCCACAAATTTTTAGGGAATAGGCATAATGCATCTGAGTTATTTGCCATGGTATAAGAATGGCCTTTAGTCTAAATTCCAATAAAATCTTCATTTGCACCTGAGACTTCATCAGTATGGTCTTTACTGTCCACATTTCTATTACCACACTGGTCATAAGCACTTATCCAATCTCTAAGATATTCTAACTCTCCTCTAGTCTACTCAATGTCTGAGCCCTTACAAGAATTGTCTGTTTATACTCCCCTTACAGCATTCTAGGTCTTTCCTAGACTGCTCCTCTAAACTCTTCTAATTTCTGCCAGTTACCCCATTCCAAAGCTCTTATCTGTTGTGGATTTCCCAGGGGGAGAGTACCCAAACATGGCGGGTCCCTGGGGCCTGCCTAGCCCTCTTGGAGGACTGGACTCTGTCCTCCAAGGCAACTGACCCTTCCCCCACATCTGGGTACCTCACTCTTCACCCCTCCCATTGAGTAAGCCTAGATGGCAGCTGGCTAGCTCAGGCTTCCTCGAGGCCTGATTGGCTGAGCCCCATCTGCCTCCTCATTAGTTAAGCCATTGCCTTCGTGCCACCCACGAGCCCTTCCCTAATTGGCCAGCTGTCATTCCTTGACAGTTGGATGGCAGTTGGCTTAAGGGGATAAAAGCCCCTCACCCCAGAGCCCAAGAGCTCATTCTGAACTCCATCTAGGGATATCTCAGAGCTTCTACCTGAACACCACCTAAGGAGAGCTCACTCAGTCCTCTTGCCCCATAAGGACCAGAGGTCTGCATCCACCTGACTTACCTAGACTCCAGCCTACCCTCATCCTGCCTTCATTCTTCCACCAACCTGCTTCCATCCTCGCCTCTGCCTACCTGCCTGCGTCCACTGGGTCTCCTTCTTCTCTTCCTCATGGATCAAGTGCTTCGAGAAGCAAGCCCCTGAGAGCCAAGCTCAGGGCCTCCAAAGTGGCAAAGACTCCAGGACTAGACAAGCCATGACAACTGGGAGTCCCTGCCCCAGCAGCTGGGATAGCAGCTGAGCACCTCCCTCCCATCACTTTTTCCTGCCCCATCCACCTACCCTTTTCCTTTCCCTGTAAGTAAACCTGCCTTGTTTCACCACTCCTGAGTATGATGCTCTGTTCCCCAGCTTCAGTCTCTTGCAGGGTGCAGTGTTGGGGCACCCAGTTACAACACACAATGCAGAGTGTCACGGGTTCGAGCCCAGCCTTCCCCAACATGTATCCACATTTTCCACTCCTTGCTACCAATTTTCTGTATTAGTTGGGTTTTGTTGCCATAACAAAATACCTGCATGCTGTAGTTTGGATCTGGAATGTTCCCCCAAAGTACCATTTGTTAAATGCTTGGCTCCCAGCCTGTGGTGCTATTGGGAAGTGGGGAGTCTTTGGGAGGTACGGCCTATTGGGAGGTTTTAGGTCACTGGGGGCATGCCCTCAAAGCATACTACATGATCCTGATCTCTTCCTCTACCTCCCCCTCTCTCATTTCTGGCCATGAGGTGAATTGGCTTCCTCTGTCACACACTCTCACTATGAGGTACTGCCTGACTACAGGCCCAGAAGCAACAAGGTCAACTGACCATGGACTGAAACCTCCAAAACTATGAGCCAAAATAAACACTTCCTCTTTATACACTGATTATCTCAGGTATTTTGTTATAGTAATGGAAAACTATCACACGGAGGCAAGCTACTTATGAAAAGGAAGTTTATTTACCTCCCAGTTTTGAAAGCTGAAAGCCCAAACAGAATAGTGCAGGCTCTGGCCAGTATCCCAGTGCAAATGGAAAATGACTTGTAGGGAAGAAGCCTCACATCTCTAGCCAAGAAGGGAGATGGATAGGACCAGGCCCAGGGTATAGTAACAACTTTTTCTTGAGAATTATCAAGAGATTGCATGAGAACTACCTTAATCTCTTCCAAGGGTGGGGCTCCAAATAACCTAAAGACCTCTCACTAGGCCCCACCTCTTAAGGTCCACACCATCTCCCAATATTAACACTCTGAGAAAATGAACTTTTGGGAGAGACACAAACCATATACAAACCATAGCACACTATATACAAAAAGTAACTCAAAAGAATCAAAAATCTAAATTTAAGAGCTAAAATTATAAAACTTGTAGAAGACAACACAGGAACAAATCTTCATGACTTTGGTCATGGTTTCTTAAACCTGAAACCAAAAGCACAAATAACATGAAATATACATTATTTACACTTCATTAAAATTAAAAACTTTAGATGGGCACAGTGGTGCATGCCTGCAATCCCAGCAACTCAGGACGTAGAGACAGGAGGATTGCAAGTTCTAGGCCAGAGCCAGCATGTACGATTCAGTGAGACCCTGTCTCAAGATAAAAAGTAAACAAATGGGTGGGGTATGGCTCAGTGGTGGTGCACTTGCCTAACATGAGCAAGGCCCTGGGTTCAACCCCCACTACTGCAAAAAATAATAATAAATTATAACTTCTTAAAAATTAAAAAGTTTTGTACGTAAAAAGATTATGTATCAAAGGGTATCATCAACAAAATGAAAAGAAAACCCCAAAGAATGGGAGGGAAATTCTTGCAAATTATATATAAGGGTTCAACATCAAAAACATATGAAGAACTGCAACTCAACAAAAAGTAGTCAAACAACCCAACTTTTTAAACGGGCAAAGGAATCACAGAAACAATAATACCACATTCTCATTCATATGTGGAAGCTTACAACGTTGATTTCATAGAAGTAGAGGGCAGAACAGTCGTCACTAGATGATAGGAAGAGTAAGGAAGAGCAAAGATAAAGGGAATTCAGATAACAGCCACCAAAATACAGTTATGTAGGAGGAATAAGTTCTAATGTTCTGTGATACAGTAAGGTGACTACAGTTCACAAGAATTTATTATGTAATTTCTACAGAACTAGAAGAGAGGAAATCAAACATCCCAACACAAGGTATGATAGATGTTGAAGGAGATGGAAATACTAATTACTCTGATTTGATCATTACACATTGTATACATGTACTGAATTATCACATTCTACCCTACACATATGTACAATTATTATATGTCAACTTTAAAAGACACAATAATTGGGAAAAATTGGTAAAGGACTTGAGACTTTTGCCAAATTAGACATATAAATGGCAAATAATACATGAAAATGATCCACATTATTAGTCATTAGATAAATGCAAAGGAAAATCAAAGACTTCACTCTGACTATAAATTTCAAAATCAAAAAATAAGAAGTATTGGTGAGGATGTGGAAAAATTAGGACATTTGTGTATTTCTGATGGGAATGTAAAATGGTATAGCCAGTATGGAAAACAATGTGGTAGTTCTTCAAAAAGTCAAGCATACAGTTACTATATGACCCTGTCTGCCATCATTGTATACCTAGACAACTCCCTTGTACTACCCTACAATCTCACTGGCACCTCCCCAAATCTTGACAGTGTACCTTGTAAACTCATGGGGTCTATGTGTGCTCACAGTGGGGACACCTGGGTGCTCTTCTTTCTCTTGAGAAGCCCACGTCCATATCTTGGATGTATACTACTGAATTCACTTTGTTTCACTCTCAGACCCATCCTAAAGTTCATTTCTTCAGTGAGGTCGGGGACCTAGCATGACCCGAGTGGAGGTCCTGGCTGGGGGAGCTCCTCAGGCTAGGCAGCAGTGCTGGGCTGCATCTCTCACTACCATTGACAATGGGAGGGAGGAGAGCCCTCACCCCAGGATCTGGTTTGAGTCTCATCAGCTGAGAATGGGGAATTTCCACACAGTTACCAGGAGGGCTGCTATGGGGACTGTCTACATAGAGACATTATTTTTGGAAGATATTTTGAATGAAAATTTTAAAATGAGACATACTTGGGGTCAAAATGTATGTGACTTTTGAGTTTAACCTTAATTTCTCCTCTGTAATCCTTTGCTTCTCTGAGAATCCCACAAATAAGATTATGGGCCATGTTTGCAGTCAACATATGCCTTGACAACTTCCTTATGCCTCTTTGCTTATCTTTAAACCTGTGCAGTTTACCTCCTGGATGACTGTATGATCTTGTTTTGCTGAAGACAGTTCCTTGGATGGAGGATATACCAAGAAATTTATACTTGATCTTTTGGATCCTGGAAAATGGAACTTCTTCTTTCAACCTATTTTGGACTGTGTTTTTGTTTACTGGAACTTCCCTCCCATCCCTAGGCCTAAAGCAGTGTGCCTTGTGAGGCCATCTTATAATTTCATTTGCAAATGAGAGGTTCTTTGGGATGAAGGGGGTAGATAGGCCCATTCACTGTTCTGTGTGCTTTAGCCACAAAGTCTATGTATAGCTTTTGTTGGGCTACTCAGGTGCTCTTCTCTCTCTTGAGAAGCCTATATCCATGTCTTAAGTGTGTGCTATGGTTCTTTTCTTAAGCGTCTCTTTTTTTCTTTCTGAATGTCCATGCTAAAATCTGCAGTGTATACTGTCTTTTACCTGTAATTAATGGACTCAATTTGTTTCACTCTGAAAAACAAAAGGAATTACTACATGACCTGACAGCTCCACTTTGGGGTATATACCCAGGAGAATTAAAAGTAGACACTCAAATAGATACGTGTACACCAATGTTCATACCAACATTATTCACAATAACCAAGATATGGAATCAACCTACATGTCCATTATCCAATGAATGGATAAACAAAACGTGGTATATACATACTGTGGAATATTATTCAGCTGTAGAAATGAATTACATATTGATAGATGCTACAACATAGATGAACCTTGAAAATATGCTGAGAAAAATAAGCCACACACAATATAAGAAGTATTACATGACTCCACTTATAAAAAAGATCTTGAATGGGTAAACTCATAGAGACAAATTACATTAGAGTTACCAGGGACTGGAGGGGAAAGACTAAAGAATTGGACATTATTACTTGGTAGGAACAGAGTTTCTATTTGGGCTGATAAAAAATAGAAATACTGGTTATAGTTGTACAACATTGTGAATTATATTAATGCCACTGAGTTGTACACTTAAAATGATTAAAATGGAAATTTATATATTTTACCATAATAAAAAAGCAGTTTGTGGTATCTGTGTCAATGATTCTAGTCAAAGTGAGAAGCCATAACAGAAGCAGAAGCAGCTCAATGGCATCTCAACAGAGGACCTTAGAGAAAACTGCCAGCAGCTCCAATCTTGCTTTTTGTAGAAGGATACTGGTGGCACAGTGTACTGGTTCAGCCTTTGCCTAATTGTCATTAGATGCTGCCTTCCTGAGCTTCAGGATGGGATGCTTGATCCATGAATCTGTGGTCTCTGTTGTCTCTAGAAAATGGATGAGCCCAGCATTTGTGTTAGGCTGGGAAAGACAATGTTCCAAGGACTATGGATTGACCCAATGTGTTTGTTGCCCAGAGTTATAATACACAGAGCCAAAGAGCATATCCCAAATATGGAGTCCTGAGGATTCCAAGATGCAAGTTACTACAGGGCCCAAAACATAAATCACCAAGTCTGAAGAGCTAGCAATAATATAAAGCCAAGATATAAAAGCAAAACCCAAGCAGATACAGAGAAGCTAAGACATAAAGAGAATTAGATTGGGTCCAAATTAATCCTGAGCTGTCAGCCTCTGATTTTTACAGGATTCTCATACCTGACTTTACATTTAAGGGCCTGAAAAGAACATAAAGTTTAGGATATTTCAACACTATAAGCCATCATTATTAGGTTATTTTAAGAATACTCCCTTTTAAGGAGAAAAGTTACCTGGGAAACTGACAGGAGCTATTAGACTGACAAGGGAAGAATCAGGGCACGTCAATCTTTTCTACTTTGCCAATGATCTATAGAAATAGTAGCATCTCTTAAACATAGAAGAACCTAGAAGACATTTCATTGTAGGCACAGACACTTCAGAAATGGAAGAGAGCAATTTTCTATTGCATGGCAATTGGGTATCAGCTATTAATTATTGAAAATTGGAGATCACATGAAATGGAGATACTCCTGGGGAACTGGTACCTGCTATGGATGCCTCACCTCCACAGAGACCAAACACATGTGCTAGTTGTTCAGGTCAGATCAGTATGTTTAAGGCCAAGAGTAGCAGCAGGAAGAGAAAATGGGGACAGCTAGATGGAGCTGAGGCAGAGTGACATCATAATCTCTGGTATAGGAGACTTATCATACAACTGGTATGGTTAGTCCTTTCAAACTGTGCAGTGCTTCTACAGATCATGCTTATAAATTTAGTACAAGGACCTTCAGATTGTGATGCCCAACAGACTTATCTACTGAAACCTACCAGAGGTCTGGG
>VMDO01018053.1:0-16876 GCA_007922755.1 Pedetes capensis
TAGCCTCAAACATTTATTTGAATATTTTACCGAGAAAGAAATCTTAAGCCAATTTTGATTTTATCAACTTTACAGACTATATCATGTAAAACTTAGTACATAATATAAGATGTTCCACAATACTTCTATTTTGCTGTACCTATATGCATGTATAAACAGTATATTTGTTAATATATTGGTATATATTCACAAGCATAAAAATAACATTGAATTTGGCACAATCTTGGGTGAAAATATATGATGAGAAATAATAGAAATATATTTATTTCTTATAAAAAGTCAAATAGTTAAAAATGTTTTTAAAAAGATATTCTACTTGGCTATCATTCTAGAGATGCCACAGTTGATACTTGTGTTAAAACACTGTACATTCATTTGAATTCTAAGGCTCTAAAATTAATTTTTAGTTCTAGAAACTCACCAATCCCAATGCACACACACACTTTGAAATCTAATGATTGCTCTCTTTCAGACATGGAAAGACTTGAAAATACAAAGCAGTAGTTCATTTTGTAGATGGCTTTGATGGAACAATTACTTTTTTTAGTAAATTCTTTATGTTGTTGTTATTAAGTGCCATCGATTCCAGTCTAACTCATAGCAACCACAAATTCTTTATGTAGGTGTTATATAAACAAAAACATAACTTAGAAAAAGACTCATGAAGGTAATAGTGTCTATCTGGAACCTTGAAGGATAAATAGATATTCTCATAGATCAAAAAATAATAAGGGAATAAATTAAATGGGAGTAATGAAAATCCATGTGTATGAACTTTAGATAGTTTTTGTGAGAATAACTACTAACATCTATATTATCGGGAATTTTGACTCATAAACTCCAGTAATACTCATGGGAATATCCACCATCACATGATTTTCCTAAAGTCCATGGTATTTAGCTATCTGATAGGACAGAACACAACATGTAAATCAATTAATTTTAATGAATTAATTTATAAAGTCAATATGTTAACAAATCTAGTTTCATCATGCTGAAATGATGAGGAAGTTCTTCCTACTTGTGTTTGGCCTGTAGAATTTAAAAGTATTTTTCTAGATTTCTCTGTATGAGGTGTCAGAATTATAAGCAGGTCAAATGAGTACTGCACTGGAGAAATAATAGTACTTCTGAAAGTGTCACAAAGAAATAAATTATTTCTGTTGTTTATAATATGATTAGACCTCTAGCACTTTCAACATGCATATCACGTAATGCTCACAGCAACTATGTGAAATTGTTAGTAAGATGGTACTTCCCAATTTTATAGAAAACTGATAAGAGACAAGTACTTTACCCTAGATTATGTAGTTATTAAAAACCAGATCTAAATCCGGGTGCTGTGGTGCACACCTATAATCCCAGTGACTCGGGAGGCAGAGGCAGGAGGATCACAAGTTCAAGACCAGAGGCAGTCTGCATAATGTAGGGAGACCTTGTCTCAAAAACGTAAATAAAAAAAAAATGGGCTGGAGGTGCAACTCAGTGGTTTAGCACTTGCAAAGCATGCAAGCGTGAGGCCCTGGGTTCAACCCCTGGAACCAAAAAAAAAAAAAAAAAAAAAAAAAAAAGAAGAAGACAGATCTACAGATCTAAAATATGAATGTAGGTCTTCTACCTCCACTCTAGCCTGCAGCCATAGCCCTGTGGTATCCGATCCCGTCAGATCTCGGAAGCTAAGCAGGGTCAGGCCTGGTTAGTAGTTGGATGGGAGATAGCCTAGGAACACCAGGTGCTATAGGCTTGGGAGAAGGACCTGGCAACCCCCTCCCAAAAATCAATCTGCCATTGAAAACTCTATGAACAGCAGAGAAATACTGACAATAGTGTTTCCCCTGTATGTAGGGTCCCTATGAGTCCGATACTGACTCAAAGGCAGCTAACAACAGCAACAACTACCACTCCAAAATAACTAAAGTGAAATTTGTCATCTGATATGTAAATTTGTTTTTTGAAATGGGTGATTAAAAAGAGGATTTAGATAATAACATTTTTATTTATCTCTGCAAATATGTGGATTTATTTTAAACTAAAGCCTGGCATTAATGACTCACTGCTTTAGTTTCTTCATTTATACAAATGAAACAGTGAACTAATCTCTAAACTTCTCTGTTGTATTCAAATATTTTAGCATTCCATGGTCCAATATGAAAAACATACATAAAGAAACACTAACTAATGTGTACTATACAGAAAGTAAAATTTTTTCAAGTTACTGACTAGAAAAACCTAATGCACATTCATATAGAGAAATTATTTGGCTCAATTAAAAGAGGTCTCTAATATAAAAGATATCACAGCTCAATAAGTGATGCCAATAGAAAAGAATGTGTTAAAATGCTTTACTGTGCATTAATACCCAGACTTAAAGTTATTTGAAAGGATCATTTAAAATATCTAAATATATTTTAAATCTCTGAAAATAACAATAAAAATAAGTAAAATCAAAATATCTCCAAAAGTCTATGAATATGATTCTGAAAATATACTTAAATTTTGAATACAAATAATTGTCATTTAAGCTATGAAGTTTTATAATTATATTATAATAAAAATATAATACCATTGAAAACCACTATATATTTTTGACTATCGAAATGAAGCCTGCAGGCATACCACTGTGGTATCTAGTCTCATCAGCTCTTGGAAGCTAAGCAGGATCAGTGCTAGTTAGTACTTTGATTGGAAATCCCCTGGGAACACCAGGTACTGTAGGCTTGGGAGAAGGACTTAGCAACCCATTCCCCGAAAAATACCAATCAGCCACTGAAAATCCTGTGAATAGCACAGAAATACTAACAATACTGTTTCATCTGTTGTACGTAGGGTTGCAATGAGTGAAACACCAACTTGAAGGCACCCAACAACAATAATTGAAATGAATGTCATAGAATTTCTATTTATAGTTACTAATATGTAAATGAATATTTAAATTAAAATGCCTTACTTTTTACTTTTTATAATTATAAAGGTTCTATTCTGTGCTAATTGTACTTCCAATTGAGTGTGTCTTAACATCTTTCACAGAAGAATTAATATTCACCACAGCTAATAAAATTAAATACTGAGCTGTATTAATTTCATTAACACAGAATAATATGTATGAATAAAATACCTTACTAGGAAATGAACAAAGGAAAGTTGGTTTTAACTCAAAATGATGTTTTCTTTTGTAGAAGTTTATCAATCTGTATCATATTACTGGAGAACATTTTCAGTGAGACATATATACTTATTTAATCAATAGAAATAATAAAGCACTGCAAGAAGACAAAAGAGCAGACTATGCTCAAGAAATAAAAAAGAAATGCACACAAGATAACCAGAAACAAAATTTTATCTAAATTTGCTGACATTTTGAAGACAAAAATGTGTCAAATGTTCAGAACCTAAAATATGTTCAATTGTATAATATCAAACAATAGATATAGTTGAGAAAGATGGGTGATTACCTGATATCCATTTTCTACCTCCTCTTCACTTACAGTATTTCAATTCTCTTGGCAGCAGCCCTGTGTTCATCCTAAAGAGAAATTGCATGTCTACTCCTTCAGAAATGGAAGAACACATGATGTTTTGTCAAATGAAATATAAAAGAAAGTTTCTGAGCACAATATTTGGAAAATTTCCAAAATGGGTGACAGTCTTAGATGAAATGTGCCTTTAGCTTTTCTTTTTTTCAGCCAGAACACAGGGACTGACATTGTAGCCATGAATTACAAGGATGAAAATAAATGTCACATGTAAGGGCAGGAGAAAAGTAGGGTCCTTCAGAGCCACAAGGAGCCTCTAATCTCCCTGTTCATCAATGTTGTTGTTAGTTGCTGTCAAGGTGAGTACAACCCTATGCACAACAAAGCTAAACACCCCCTGACACTGTGCCATCTCTGGTACTACGTTAGTGCTTCTTTATTATTCATAGGGTTTTCAATGGCTGATTGTTTCAGGAGTGGGCTGCCAGTTCCTTCTCCTAACCCTACAGCACCTGGTGTTCACATGAGTCTCCCATCCAAGTACTAAGCAGGCCTTACACTGCTTAGCTTCTGAGTTCTGATGGGTTTGGATTCTGGGGTGGTATGGCTACAGGATTCGTTCATCACCAGAAAAGTTAAAAATTAAAAACAAAAATCCCATTTTTAAGCAATAGTATAGTGTCAATCTCCAACTGAAACAGCTACCTGAAATCCATTTCTTATTCTTCACAAAAATGAAACTCATGATTACTCATGAAAGCCTTTACTGCTCTACTACCAATGTTTAATCAATCTGTTCCACTTTCACCTATCATTTCTGGGGACTGTATGTTTACCTGTGGTGCTAGGGACTGATCTGAGGGCTTCACAGGAGTTAGGCAAGGGCTCTACCACTGGGTTACAGCCTCAGTCCCTGACCTATTACTTCTGCAGTCAAAAGTTTCCTCCCCAAACTATCTCTCTCACCAAATTTCATCTTCCATTCTCATTCAAGGAGTAGACCCGATGTAATCACAAGATGGGACTCTCCATGATATTAATATATGCTGTTATTGTTACGCGCTGTTGAGTCTGGGCTGACTCACAGCGACCCTCATAGGATTTTCAATGGCTGATTGTTTTGAGATTGTTTTTGGGAGTGGGTTGCCACATCCCTCTCCTGTTTTTGCAGTGCTGGGGATGAAACCAAGGGCCTCAGAGAGCTCAGAGCACTCTATGAACTGAGTGAAAAATCAGGCCCTGTGATATTCATATATAGCTCCTCTAAAGTTAAAAAAATTGGAATTTTGATTAATATAGTTTAAAATATCTGTTATCATTTTAGCATTAAGGAAGGTTTTCCTAAGTTTTCCACAAAATAAACAAACCTATACAAAACAATCACACAATCAACAGGAGGATTTTTTCTTTTTTCTAAACCAGTACTTCACAGAATATCTGTGGTGAATGATCTTTTCTCGTTTTTCTGTTTTTTGTTTGTTTTTTCAGTACTAGAGGTGAATGCAGGGCTTCCCACATGCTATCCAAGCATTCCACCAGTGAGCTGCATTACTAGCTAGTTATTTAAATCTTAATAGGTATAGACATATAAAAGCACTCACAGTTTTAGCTTTCACTAAAAAGCTACAGTGCCTTTGGTTTTTATCATGTTTTCAGCAACATTGAGAAAGCCATAATAATTTCAAATTATCAATGTTATAGTATTTCATGGGCCTTTATTTAATCAAGAAATAAATACACAGATAAAATGAGTGAAAACTGTTTTTTTTATATTCTGTGAGTTATATTCTGTAAAAATCTAAACCTCCTAACTCTGGAGACTGAGGAAACATGATGAAGACTTATGAATTACACCAAAGACATACAGATGAGGCAAGTGGCAGCCTTCAGAAAGGCACAGATGTTTTCATGTGTTTCATGGCTTTACGGACCTCATCATTTGAGAACTGGGTACTCAGTTCCTTTGCCCATTTGTGTATTGGGTTGTTTGTTTTGGGGGGAGTTTTTTTCTTGAGTTCTTTATAAATTCTAGTAATTAGACCTTTATCTGATGTATAAAATGCGAAGATTTTTTTTCCCATTCCGTGGGGGTTTCCTTGACTCTGTTAATTGTTTCTTTCGCTGTGCAGAAGCTTTTTAATTTCATGTAATCCCATTTATCTATTCTTGTTGCAATTTCTTGAGCAATTGGAGTCTTATTAAGGAAATACTTTCCTAAGCCTATATGATGGAGTGTGTTGCCTATCTTGCCTTCTATAAATTTTAAGGTTTCTGGTTTTATGTTGAGATCTTTTATCCATTTTGAGTTAACGTTCATGTATATTGAGAGATGGGGGTCAGCTTTCATTTTTCTGCATGAGGATGACCATGTTTCCTGCACCATTTGTTGAAGAGGCTGTCCTTTTTCCAGTTTACTTGCTCCAACCACTGTGGAAATCAATATGGAGGTACCTCAAAAAACTAAAAATAGATCTACCATATGACCCAGTTATAACACTATTGGGAGTTTACCCAAAGGGAGATGGGTCATCATACCACAGAGACATCTGCACCTCCATGTTCAATGCAGCGCTTTTCACAATAGCAAGGATATGGAATCAACCAAAGTGCCCTTCAACAGAAGAATGGATAAAAAACTATGGTACCTATACACAATGGAATACTACTCAGCAATCAAGAAAAATGAAATACGGTCATTCGCAGCAAAATGGATGGAATTAGAGAAAATTATTTTAAGTGAATGAACACAAGCTCAGAAAGAGAAACACCACATGTTCTCACTCATTTGTGGGAGCTGATTCAATATTATAAGGAGGAAAAATCCTATTTAAAGGTCGGATCAAAATAATGGGGGGGGATAAGAATGGTGTCTTAAATGGTCTAGAAAATACATGTAATTGTTCTAACAAGATAAAAAAAAAAGACCACTATAGGAAAAGTTTCTATCTTAAATAGAACTGGAACCCAAGGACATATAGAAAAATATTACCAAGTAAAAGTTAGAGAAGACTTAGATGGGGGGGAGGGGGGAAGCATAAGGGAGGGTAAGGGGTAACCTATATGAATAATGTTCATCAAAATGCATATATGGAAATGTCACAATAAAAAGCATGTCAGAATGAATCACATTAAGGTGTACATTAAAAATTTCCAATAAGAAAAAGAAGGCACAAATCACAAAGCTCTACAATTCTTTAGTGAAGAACAGCTCAAAAGCCTATGACAGAACTTAGAAAAATGTCCTCATGTAGAGTCTGTCTTGGGAAATGGCATGACAGATTGTTGACATGTATATTCCTCCCTCTATTTAGTGACTATCTGAAAAGCTGACCATGTATGTTACATGGAAAAACAATGGTAATTTAATGTTTTAAAAATGAGACAGAAGAAAAGGAGAGAAAAGGCAAGGAAGAAGAGATGGCCTAAGAGAAAGGTATAAAGAAAGAAAGGATAAAGAAATTGTATAAATATAACAACGGCAACATTTATGTTTGACCTTTAACATAATTTAAGTTAGAAATTAAGATTATTATCTTTTAAAAAGTAGTATTTCAACCTTAGGGAAAAAATGATGCCACAGATTAACCTTCATGAAATAAAATCTTTTTTTTTCTTGTGGTACTGGGGTTTGAACCCAAGGCCTCGTGCTTGCATGCTCTGCAAGTGCTGGGCCACTGAGCTGCACCCCCAGCCTTTTTTTTTTTTTTTTACTTTTTGAGACACGGTCTCACTAAGTTACGCAGACTGCCTCTGGTCTCTAACTGCGATCCTCCTGCCTCTGCCTCCTGAGCCCCTGGGTATAAGCATGCACCACCAAGCCCAGCATGAAATAAAATCTTAACTTATGAATTTTCATGATATTCAACATTACTATTCTGTAGAAATTTTGTTGATTATATTATGTTGGTAAACATTTCATCTTTACTCAGTTACTTTTTAGGTTTTCATGAAAAAAATTATCCTAAAATAAAAAGGCTTTAAGGTAATATGACAATTATTTATATATTATATTTTTCAAGAATTACCAATATATGAAAGGAAAGCAAACAAATGTAAATTTATTGGTATGTGTTTTTTAATAAGCAGATCTATAGTTTTGAAAATGCTAGTATCTCAGCTCAGGCCTTTTACACTACCAGCTAAATAAAACTAAAACCCTGGATACTATACATCAAACAAACATGAACACTCTGAAAAAGGGAGAGATAAGGCATGCCAGCCAGAGATCTCAAGATTCAAGGAACAATACGGTACCAAGTTACCTGGGTTTTCTTTTTGATTCATATTTCCCAATTTGGAGCAGAAAAGCCTGGAAACAGAAACAGGTATGGATAAAAAAAGTAATGGTTACAACTGCAGCTAGCTCTCTTGAGCCAAAGTACCAAGAAATGGGTAGTACAGTAATTTAGAAAACTTTTTAGATACACACCACGCTGCTCCAGACAAGTGAAACAGAATATTTTGTAGCCCCATCCCTTTACCTGCCAACAAAGGCTAAGCTCAGCCAAAAGTTCATCTCTCCTAGGTTAAGTTACAACAAGGTTCTTCAAGCATTCCTTCTCCTGAAAAAGTGTGTTGGGAAGGTTCAGTGAGGAGTCTGCACAATCATCCCCACTAAGCAGTAACACGGATCTCACAAACTGTCAGTGTGATTACTAGGCATCCATCCTCACGAGCAATAAGAAGCACCCCCTCTTTTCCTCCCAAAGACAGAAGTAAGCAGAGGCCAAGTAGGTACTTTCTTCACGGCTCATGGGTAAAGAGGCCTCCTGATTCTGTGGTGTCAGTAGAAGCCACATAGGGAATGGCAACAGGGATAGCTTTGCCTGAACCAGGGTTCCAGTTTTCTTGCACACGATCTGTCATCCCATTAGGCTTCACTTACAAAATACAAATTCTAAGTTAAAGTTGTGAAAAATGTACGATTACCAAAAATATTAAGCCCAGTGGGTTGATCTTTCTGTGTATGAGGACTTGTGTGACCCCACTTCGTGCACACCCATGAAGCCAGCCTTGTCTATGGACCTTATTCAGGTTCCTAGACAAGGCATCCATTAGGTATCAGTGGAGGTCTAATATACAGCTGGACTCCCAATTTCCCAAGCATACTCAAGTGCTTCCATTACCAGCAGCAGCTAAGGGAGGAACTGAAACATCTATCCTCACCTGGAAGTAGCAAGGCAGTGCTTAACCTCCTTGGTTTTGGCAGTTACAAAAGAATCAAACTAAAATAGAGCACTTAAATCAAATTCAGAGCTTCATAACATAAAACAAAATATCTCAGTTTCAAGTTAAAATCATTCATCATATAAAGAACCAGAAACACCAGAACTTAATATAAAAAGATAACCAACAGATACCAAGATAACAGAGGTGACAGAATTATCCAACAGAGATTTTAAAGCAGCCACCTTAGTATTCCCATGTGCAATTACAAAATTGTAGGAAACACTGCCTTAGCAAAGAAACAGAACATGTCAGCAAAGAAATAAAAGTGAAGAAGAATCTAAGGGAATATTCAGACCATGAAAATTATAATAATCTACATTAAAAACTCAATGCATGAGCTCTCCAGCCAAATGAAAGGACAGAGGAAATAAGCAGTTAACTTTAAGATACGAGAACAGAATTGTCCAATCTGAACATAGGGTCAAAAACAAATGGAGAGACAAAAAGGAAAAGACTCAGAAAACATAAAAGTTAATAAATAAATAAATAAATAAATAAGACAACCACAATAAAAAACTGCTATTCCTATCATGTAGGCAGAATAATGACACCACCCAACAAGATTTTCATGTTCTCTCTATCCTAGCTGAGTCAGGCATCCACACCATCATCACCATAACATTCAGTGCCTGCCTCTTTCATGAGACTTAAACATTGAACTGAAACTGTTGCTTTACAGTACCCCTGGCCAAACAGTAAGCTTCTTGAGACAAAGACAGCACCTAAACTACTAAGGTAGAAGTTTAAGAGGTGTAATATACTCAGAAGTTGTCAGATATTTATTAACAAGAATGATTGAGGGTTAACACATTCTTAAGTTTTAATCTGAACAAGAAGAGAAGTCTTAAAGGCTTAATTGATTCTAATCTTTAAATGGACTCTATTGCCTGAATTTTTTAAGTGTGACTTTCTCAGTAAAATCACTTCACCTGAAAGTGTTTGGGAAATCTCTGAAATATCCAAAGTATTTCCTGACATACAATAAATTAAATATAAGTCGCTCCAGGAATTCAACTTAAGGTATGCTTGAAATTTGACAAATCATGAATGTAGAGAAAACAGAATTTAATGGGAAGGTAAAGAGAACTGGCAATTTTTCTAACAAAGATAAAGGAGGAAGGAGGTATTAGTCAAAATTTTTATGTAAATCCAAGAACTGTCATTAATGATTCAAACCTAGAAGCTTTGTATTGCTCTTAAGTATTAACACATTTTTCTCACATTGGAGATAATCAGTTGTCCACAACTTAGGCAAATAAAAATTTGCAAAGCCAGTTAAGAAAGAATCCTACTTATTTTGTTATAATATTATCTCTTTGGAGGAAGTAGGGATGCCAGATTATTGTTACTGAGGTCACTTGAGTGCTATAATGCACAGAGAAGAACGATAACACTCCTGTAGCACTCTTGTCCCCACATAAAAGGACAGCACAGGAAAGGAAAAGGAAAAGGAAAAGAAAAAGAGAGGAAAGGAAAGGAAAGGAAGGATGTGCAACACGAGTCTTAAAGAGAAAACTTCAGGGAAAAAAAATTCAGGGACATTATATAAAACTTTATCTTATATGTTTCATACATGTTAGTATCATGAAACACAAAGAAAGACTGCCAAACGATTAAAAGAAACAGAAATTAAAGAGGAAGGATCATTTGAAATAATGGATGCATGGAAATTTTCTTTTGTTATAATTGACATGGGGACAATCGATGAAATGAGGACAATCGATGAAATCTGAATAAGGTCCATAGACAAGGCTGGCTTCATGGGTATGCAAGCAGTGTGGTCACACAAGGCTTCATATTCAGAAGGATCAACACACAGGGCTTATTGCTTTTGATAATCATCGGAAATTTTTAGCAATTTTAAATATGAATTTGTAATTTGTTCTCTCTCTCTCTCTCTCTCTATCTATCTTTCTCTCTGTGGTACTAGGGTTTGAACGTAGGGCCTCACATTTGCATGCTTTGCAAGTGCTGGACCACTGAGCTGTGCCCCCAGCCCATTTTTTTTTTTTAACTTTTTGAAACAAGGTCTTGCTAAATTACACAGAATGCCTCTGGTCTCAAACTTGTGATCTCCCTGCCTCCACCTCTCGTGTTGCTGGGATTAGATGCCTGTGCCACCAGGCCCGGCTGAATTTGTATTTTGTAAGTGAAGCCTAATGGGATGACAGAATGTGTGCAAGAGGACTGCAGCCCTAGTACATGCACAGCTCACAACCTGCTACCCCCTAAAATGGGGTCTCACTAGCTGGACATGGAGCCTCTGGAATCCCTGCTCCCACTTGGCATCCAGCTCTTCACTACAGCTGCATCAGCAGTTTTATCCCCAGATGGATCCCTGAATGCAGGTATGAGGAGTGTCAAGCTTGGGAACACACTTCGTAGCATCTCAGACCAGGGCAAGGTGAGTCACTGGCAGCACTATCATGTACTATGCAGAGGCTCAGAAAGAGTTTGTAATCCAACCTTGATCTAGGTAATGAGGATCAGCATTGGGTTAGAAGAACACTGAACTCACTTAGGGGTTATTATTCACTGAGGATAACACAGTGGGGGTCATGGAACTCACTTCTCCTACTAAAGCCCAAATTAACTCTTTTCATTGGGGCCAGTTAATATTAAGTAGCTAGCCTTTTTTATAAGAGCTGGGATTTAGCTCAGTTGGTAGACTGTCGCGCTGCAGTCTCTGAGTTCCTGAGTTCGATTCCCAGCACCACAAAAATGGGAGAAGGACTTGACAATCCAGTCCTGAGGCAATCCCAAAACACTCAGCCATTGAAAACCCTATGAGGGTCACTACAAGTCAGACATGACTTGACAGCACCTAACAACAGCAGCAGCAGCCTTTTTTATAGATTAAATATTAGTACCGTATCGTTAATTTTCTAATTTTGATCATAATTTTGCTTAAAAATTATGAATCAAAAATACCACAAATTATTTAAAACCATGCCAACTAATTCTTTGAAAGTAGTGACTAACTAGAAATATAAGTAACTATTGGAATTTCAACTTTTCTTTGATTGACATTTGCCAAAATACTGATTTAAGCATTTTTCCTATTTTGTATAAAAGAGATAAAAACACACATGCAAGGACTAGGGCTCATTATTATAAAAACCTAGTAGAAATATTAAAGAATGAAATCACAAGGGATACTAGAAGGTGGAAGGGAAGAACCTGCCCTGCTCACGGATTGGTAGAATCAATATTGCAAAAATAGCTATACTACCAAAAGCAATTTACATATTCAATGGAATCCCCATTAAAATTCCAATGACAGATGTTGCAGAAAGAGAAAAAATAATTTAAAAAAATTCATATGGAAACACAAATGACCACATATAGCAGAACAATCTTAAACTGTAAAACCAGTACAGGCAGGATCACAATTCCTGACTTTAAACCATATTACAAGGCTATAGTAGCAAAAACAGCTTGGTATTGGCACAAAAATAGGCCTTAAGACCAGTGGAACAGAACTGAAGACCCAGAGATATGCCCATGCATCTATCTATAGCTGATCTTTGACAAAAGAGCTAAGCATGAAAACTGAAGGAAAGATAGCCTATTCAACAAATGGTGCTGGGAAACTTGGCTTTTCACCTGTAGAAAAGTGAAAACAGTCCCACACCTCTCAATTTGTATGAGAGTTAACTCAAAATGGATAAAACACTTCAACAAAAAGCCAGAAACCTTAAAATTACTAGAAGAGGAAACATGCTCCAACACATAGGGCATAGGAAAGCATTTCCTTAATAAGACTCCAATTGCTCAGGAAACTGCACCAAAAATAAACAAATGGGATTACATGAAATTAAAAATACTTCTGTAAAGCAAAGGAAACAATTAGCAGAGTTAAGGAAGAGGTCCTTGAATGGGAGAAAATCTTCATATCCTACATATCTGACAGAGGACAAATTTCTAGAATTTACGAAAATTCAAGAAAGCAAATTCCAAGACAACAAATAATCCAATACACAAGTGGGCAAAGGAACTGAACAGAGAGCTGTGAAATGAAGACATTCATAGGATTATGAAGCACGTGAAAAAATGCTCAATATCCCTAGCCATTGTTGTTGTTGTTGTTAGGTGCCGTCGAGTCGGTATCCAACTCATAGTGACCCTCATAAAGTTTTCAATGGCTGAGTGCTTCGGGATTGCCTTGGGAGTGGATTGCCAGGTCCGCTCCCATTTTTGCGGTGCTGGGAATTGAACTCGGGGCCTCAGAGACTGCAGCGCAGTCACTGGTGGAAGGCTTGTCTAGCATGTTCAAGGCCCTGGGTTTGATCTCTACCACCCCAAGGAAACAAAAAACAAAACAAAACAAAACAAAAAACTTTGTGCCTCACAAAAAAAAATGTATTTATATGTTCTCTCTATCCCCATTCTGTGATCCCTTAATCAAGAATCAGACTAAGTTTTAGTTGTGCAAAGGTTTAAATTTTAAAAAGTGTATGTAAAATGTAAAGATAGCACTTACGTAAAGTAAGAAAGGCAAAGTAAAACTCATGCATTTTGGTTAATCATATAAATTAAATCATTTACAATTTTATTTTAATAAAAATAATGATTTTATTTTCCATTTCAAATTTTTATTTAAAAAGGATATAGGTCATACTCTTTTTTAAATATTGCTAAAACAGTTAAAAATGAATGTGGTGACTTTGCCTATAACTAAAACACTTAAACCTCTACCTAATTAGGCTCTCTGGATACATTTCCTTTTTCAGGTTTATGTGGAATAACATTTTGGGACTGTGAATCACAACATCTTATTTTTACAGAAAAAAAAATGAATGATATGCATCCTGATAAATATGAAAAGAGAAAGGGTAGGAGAGACATTCTAAAATTCTTCAACAAAATGAATTTTTTCACTGACCTTTATTTTCCTCATAGTATATCTTAACTTTATTTAAAAACATAACTGGAAATGCAAACTAATGAACAAGGCAAAGACAGTCTGGAGACAGAATATTCCAGTATCATAATTCCACAGCCAAATTGATTGTTGTCAATGACATGTTAAGAAGCAAGATGAGAAAATTAATAAAGAAATTTAACTATTCAAACTTTAAAGGCAACATCTTTCAGTTGAAGACTCAACATCTTTCTCAATAGCTGATGTTTATTCGATACAATGTATGAGTAATTGAAAAGCTTTCATAAATAAGGTTAATAGAATGTTAGACTTAGCAAGAGGCAATCAAAATGTTCTGGCATCATACAAACTCAGTTTTCTCACTGAACTTCCAAAGAGGGGAAATCAAGTTTTAACTCAATTTAGAATTGAATTTCAGTTTAAAATCATATATATTAGTTTTAAGAATTTTAAAATGCATCATTACTGACTCATTTGTACCTTATATAAATAAGTAATCTATGTTAAAAATTCCATTTCCAATGTAAATGCTGTTAAGTACGGACTGTTTTCAGAAGGTGTGAGATGGAAAGTCAGGCTGCAATCCAAAGTCAGTCCCCCATATCAGTAAAAGCTGGAAAATACATGATGGATTTCTGGTATCCTATTTGCATGCAGGGAATAACCAAATTAATCTTTGTACAGTCAGAAATGAGTCAAATCTTTACAATCAGCAGAGCAGAGGGGAAAAAAATAGACAGCAGCTAATATCTCCATAGACAACAAATACCCAGGGGTAGAGTCAGTAGTTTGGAATAGCCTCCTCATTTGCTATTTAGGGCCCAGCAAGAGAGGTGAGGTCTAAACTAATAAGCTCATCAAATCTGGAAATCATTGAGGGCAACAAGAAGAACAGTTTTCTCCAAAAGGAAAGTATATAGAAGAGGATAATAATAAATTTAATATAATCTTTAAAAGAAAAAATTCTCCTGGATGTTATATTTTAGGGAATTTTCTTTGAGTTCTATAGATGTATCTTATAAATAATGCTAGGATCTTTCATTTTAACGTGTTTTTTGTTTTCTGTTTTCCTTTCCTTCTCTTCCCATCCCCACCAGCCTCATCTTTTTGTTCCAGAAATGATATAATGTAGAATCACCATTGAATGTATTTAGGTTGTTAATTGTTCTGACTATATTTCTCAGAGTCAACAGAATGTTTGTAATAGAAAAATAATTTATAAATTTAAGTTAATGATTTACCAAAAATCCTTTCATTTACTTGTTCAGTTATTTATCCATTCATTCTAGTGAATTCATTTACTCATGTATAGAGAATGCATATTTATACTCAAGAATGCAATCCAAATGTATTTTATGGCTTTAAATTCATGCATTTGTAAAATGAATGGTCAAGTATGTACATTACACATGAGCTAAGCCAGCCTCCTTCACCTTTTGGGATTTGAAACTTCGTTGCCTTTTTCAAATCCTTCAGGTTATTCCATAATGACAGAGAAACTATTGTTACAGAGCTTTGGACGGTACAAGAAAATGCAAGGTTAACTAAAAATTGGTCTACACAATTATTATTTTCTCTTGTTTCTTGTGGATACCTCTAAGACACCATCAACAAGTTATGGGTAAAGAAAAATGTGAGAACTATGAACCTTGAAGTTTGAAGCTGAATAGGATTAAAAGAAAGGAAATTAAGAGATTCACTATACTTATTTTATTTATTATATTGAAATTTCAAGTTTATTCAAATATTAAAGGACAGAGAGTATTTCCTCATCAAAGATTTCAAGAAAAAATAACATTATGTGAAAACTAAGAACATTTCTTCTTCTGTAATACCAAAGCAAGGCATTTTTCATGTGCAGTATGTGGTATAATTACTTAATGCAACCCTTTCCATGTGGCTCTAATCTTGGCTTCCAGTAATAAAGAAAAAAAATACTTCGTTTGTCTATATTTCAAATTCTGGAAAATTCTTACAAATTTTTTATAAAGTTTCACTGTATCATAATTAGGCACTGACAATAAATTATATCACAGAAAACAAAGTACAGAAGTTCTGCTGGGTTACTTGTATAATTATTTGCCTTAGAACGCCACAGGAGTGCAATAAAGCCCATACAAATCAGAATAAGGTAATTATAACCATAATATTTTATTTTGTTATTTTTAGCCTTAGTTGATATATAAAACCTTACACTCTTTTATGACAGTTTTTTCTATTGAATGATTTGTGGCATGCAGCACACTGTTATTAGCAAAAGGAAATACCAATGACATCATTTAGCCATTATAGGAGATAAGCTCACCTATTAAAAAACAATACTAGCAGTGTTTTATACTTTTACTAATCAGGCATGTTGAATAAGTTGTGCATAATATTTTTTGAAAAAACACAATGTAGTTAAAATATTTGAACTACTTTTGTCTCTCCAAATATGAATATATGATATTTCAAATCAAAAGATTTACTAACCACATCATCTATATTGCTATATTTTTATAAACAAGGAAGGAGTTAAATTTGAAATAATGTATTTGTAAGTGATATTAATTTTTACAAAAGTACATTATCAACAAAGAGAGACTAAAAACAATTTTAAACACAGCATAAAAATCTGCATGCTCACCTAGAAAGACATATTGATAATATGTTGTCTTATCTCCCTTAATAATGTGTATTATCTTCTAAATATATTGGTAACATATAGCACCAACATGTAGTCCCTCATTAAGTATTATAAGAATTATTTAGGGGGGCTTATAAAATTTAGCTACCCAAGTTATTCTTATGTTGTCATCATCTTTATTAGGTGCCTTTGACTTGAGTCAGATGCAAAGATGCTCATAGGGCTTTTGATAGCTGATTGTTTCAGGATTGTTTGTGGGATTGGGATGTCACATCCTTCTCCCAAAAGTCATTCTTATAGTCAGAATTAAAAGGCTACACTAGAAACAGCAGAATGGGCTGGGGGTTTAGCTCCACTAGTAGAGTGCTTGCTTAGCATGCACTGAGGCCCTGGGTTCAATGCCCAGCATCATAAAAAGCAAACAAACTAACAAATGAAAAAACTACAGTATGATAACTGGAGGATGTATTGTGTAGCATTTTGGTCTCAACTTGGATTCAAATCTTACCTTTCCCACATGTTATCTGTGTGATTTTTCACAATTTTGGATTCTCATTTTTCTCACCTATGTCAGAAGGAGCAGCAGAATCTGTACTCAGAGTTGATCCAAGTGAAAATTAAACAAGGTACTGCCGGGCATGGTGGTGCATACCTATAATCCCA
>VMDO01018053.1:16976-43326 GCA_007922755.1 Pedetes capensis
CAGAACCAAAAAAAAAAAAAAAAAAAAAAAAAACAAGGTTTTATATACACTAGATGCTTAGATGCCCAGGGCCTTCTCAATACCTATTAACTATTTTGCCATCTCAATGAATGAAACCATAAATTATTTAAGGTTTATTTATTTATGGAAATATCTTTGGCTTATTTTCAAATGCATTTTGCTGAACTAAGAACAATATATAATGAAAATATATAAACACAAGTCACATCTGGCAAAAAGTGTGTTGAGTAGGCTTAGATTCTAGTGACAACCAGATGTTGAATTATATACATGAAAATAAAAAAAATTTTGCATTCTTTTTTCTACATGTGGCTAACCACTACATTGAATAGCATCAATTACTGAGAGAGCTTAGCATTTGGCAATGTCAAAAACATGTTTTGCATTTAATACAAAGAAGCTTCTGATATCATAATTTGGCAATGTTAGGGCCCAAATCTGTGATTCCAAATTGAACTTTTTCTCTAAATAAAAGTAAATAAAAATTTAAAACCATGTATCTCATAGTTTGAACATTTAGCATATAATTTGACATTCATATTTTTATCATAGGACTTCGCAGGATTCAAATCATCTGAAATAAATAATGCATGTGAAACTATTTTGGTATTGCATTTTGGCTTAATGGATAGTTTTCATGCCATAAGAATGCTTCAGTAATCTACTGCAAAAATTTTTTACTGTTATATTAAATCTCAGACTTAAGAATCTCTCTCTCAGCCCGCACTGTGGAACACGCCTATAATCCCAGAGACTCAGGAGGAGGAGGCAGGATTGTGAGTTCGAGATCAGAGGCAATCTGCGTAATTTAGCGAGACCCTGTCTCAAAAGGTAAAAAATAATGGGCTGAGAGTGCAGCTCAGTGGTACAGTACTTGCAAAGCATGTAATCACAAGGCCCTGCGTTCAACCACCAGTACTGCATAAACAAAACAAAACAAAAGAATCTATCTATCTATCTATCTATCTATCTATCTATCTATCTATCTAGTATTTATTATGTAGTTCCTGACACATAGAAAAGTACATCAAAGCATCAAAGCCTAGGAGATATCACATTTACTTTCCTAATAAACTCATATATTCACTATAAAGTCATAATCCTTCTTTTAATCTCAAATTAGATTTTTAAAAAATTCCCCACAATGAGCACGGAGCAATTGTGCCAAAGATTCTTGACATCTAGAACACACACAAGATTTCCTTTTCAACTATTTCCATTTCATTCATACAGGTAAGTAGATGCTATGAAGACTTTCCAAGATCAAGTCTAGGAAAGTATATAGCAAAGAACTTCCTTCTGGTTAAGTGGTATCCAATACAATCATATTCAGCCCATGTTTATTTACATCTCAGTTGCCTTGATATATTCTGTCATTTTCTATTATATTCTCCTATGTGTTTTAAGTAGTTTTTTTTGTTTTGTTTTGTTTTGTTGTTGCCTGGTCTGACTCATAGCAACCCTAATAGGGTTTTCAATGGCTGATTGTATTTTGGGATTGTTTTGGAAGTGGATTGCTATGTCCTCCTCCCATTTTACTGTGCTGGGGATTGAACCCAGGTCCTCAGAGAGTATGGAGCAGCACTCTACCTACTGAGCTAAACCCCAGTCCTTCAAATAGTCATGTATTCTTTTATAATATTAGGACATTTGTAACATAAAGGAATTACAAAAAGACAAAATGGCTTTTCATTTATTCCATTATTTAATTGTTACTCTGATACTTTTGACTTGATCCTTGAAAACACAAATGGATTTTCCCTTTTGACTGATATTACCAGATATCTTTTGCAAAGGACAAAAGTGAACATGGTATTGATTTAGACTAAACTCCTTACTGTATCAAGATGTTTGATTTTTATTCAGAGTGGTAATAAAAAATTGATGTCTTGAAAGATTGTTCCCACTCCTTAGCAGTAACATTTAGTTGAGACATCCTCTACAATAATAAATATTAAAGCCTGGATAAAGAAGTGTCAAATGACATGATTCTACACTTGTTCAGGTAAATTATTTTAAATTTGACTGAATAACTGTTTATAAGCCATGGATTTATTCTTTCATTTTCACAGACCAAAAAGTAGGCTGCAATGGGAAAAGCAAAAGGTAGTATTTCCTCCTCATAGTAACTAAATGGGAAAAATCAAACATGCTCCACCCAGGCAACATGTTTTTTAACAAGCAATTTCCTTTCTCTAGAACATGCCTTTCTGGTCCCCCGGAATGCATTCTCTGAACCCTCTCGGCCATTAAGTTTCTTTGTTACACATTACATGTATATTCTTTATTATTATAATGTCCTCAAAAATATCATTCATTCCAGAGAAGTTATATCATTTTGTAATTACTTATGAATCCATGCCATTATGTGAATATTGTCTGTCTCTTCCAATGGACTGTAAACACCACAGTGCAAGAAACTTGCTATTATATACCCAGAACGAGTAGAGCCTTGCACAGAGTAGCTGCTGTGCACTGAATGAGACCCCTCAAAATTCATATGTTGAAGTTCTAATCCCCAATGTGACTATATATGTAGATGTAGCTTCTAAGGAAGAAAGTAATCTTCAATGAAATCATAAAATTTGCAAGGAAAACTCTCTTTTCTTTCTACATTACTACTTCTCAATACTTCTGGTTAGCAAATGTCTAAGAGTTTTACGCAAAACAACCAGTTCTCTAACTCTCCCAGAAGAATCCTATAGTTTAATTCAATTGTGAGTCCATCTGTGTGGGGTTAGCACAGGCCCCACAGATTAAGGGCTCAGTCCTGCAAAACTTTCCCCACCCCAACTTTAGACACCAGTCACAAATTGTTACCTGTGCTTCTGACCAATCACCTATAAATCAGAAAATTCCATGACTCTCACCCTTAGGCTTGGTCATTTGTTAAAATGGCTCACAAAACTCAGAAAATCACATTTAATTACTACAACACCAATATATTACAAAAACATACAACTCCCAAACAAGGAGATGGAAGGGATGCATGAGGCAAGATACTGGAGGAAGGGCACTGAGCTTCCATACCCTCTCCACGGTAACATCCTATAATACTTCCCCGTGTTCTTCAAAACCAGAAGCTCTCTGTGCTCTGTCCTTTGGATTTTTATGGAGTCATTAGTATACAGGTATGATTGATTAAGTCATTGATCACTGGTGATTAGATTTCTCTCTAGCCTTTTCTTCTCCTTAGAGATGAGGAGGTGAGAATGAATATTTTCATCCTCTAATCATATAATTGATTCTCTTTGCAACCATTCCAGGGCCTGAGGCTTTCTAGAAGCCCCTCATCACTAGTAATCTCAGTAGCAAGCACAAATGATAAAGTGTACACTTACTCTTTAAGCAATCCTAAGGGTTTATGTCAGCTTTGTCTCAGGAAACTGGGGACATAGTTGTGTCCCAAGTGCCAAACTATTATAGAACTAGTTGTCTTACAAGGAGAGACACCGTAGAGCTCTCTCAGCCCACATGCACACACAGAGCAAAGGCCATGTGAAGACAGAGTGAGAAGGTAGGCTGTACACAAGCCTGAAGAGAGGCCTCTCCAGGAACTGAATTGGATAGTAACTTGACACAGGATTTCTAACCTCCAGAACCATGCCAATGTAAATTTGTGCTGTTGAAGACACCTGCAGGATATTTTGTTCTGGTGGCCCAAGCAGATTAATGTAATAGATAACTAAAAATAAGATTCTTAAATGATTTAATGGATGAATGAATGGACATATGAAAATAATGGAAAGTACTCCCTTTCTCCTGAATTCATTTTTTGAATTGGGAAGAACAGCATTTAATGTGACTTTCTATCATAGGCTAGCCTTTATTCACTTTGCTGAAGAGAAGAAAGGTAACTCTAACTAACAAGTGAGTTTAAGGAAGAAACATGACAAACCCTACCTGTTTCTTTTTCTTTTCCCATTTCTCCACCTTTGAGCAGACAAACACACATGGAAAACACAAATGCGGGGGTATTATTCCATACCGTAAGTTTTGTAGTGATGTCACCCTACTTAGGGAGACATGTATGTATCCTAGTATGCTTGAAACTGGTGAGTTTCAGGATAGGACACTAGGGAACTGTTATGATTTGAATATGAAATGTCCCCCATGGGCTCAGGTGTTGAAAACTTGGTCCCTAGTGGGTGGTGCTATTTTGGGAGGTAGTGAAATCTTCAGGAGGGCAACCCAAGCTGGAGAAAGTAGATCACTAGGGACGTATCTTTGAAGGTTATACCTGATTCTTTCTCTCTCTTTCTCTCTTCCTGTCTGTCTGTCTGTCTGTCTGTCTGTCTGTCTCTCTCTCTCTCTCTCTCTCTCTCTCTATCTATCTATCTCTCTCTCTCTCTCTCTCTCTCTCTCTCTACCACATGCTCCTTCTGCCATGATATTTTGTCTCAGAAGATGCCCAGAATCAATAGAGCCAAGGAATATGAAATGAAATCTCTGAAACTATGAGCCACAATAAATAATTCCTTCTTTTAGGTTGTTCATGCCACATATTTTGTCACAGAGGCAGTTTTACTCATACAGGAGGCCACTGAAGTGATCTGTGTAGACCACATTTTCCAAACACTACACCAACATTTTTGTCTTGATCTACCCAAAATCTTATTTATCTCTTAACTTGATTAAAAGTCACATGTGGGGAAAAAGTACTACAAATAAAATTCATGTAAATAATATTACAATTATTTTAAAATAGGAGAGATCATCAAATGTTCAGATCTTCAGTGAAAAATATATAGAAAAAATTAAAATTATAACTTGGAATACATATCATGCCATAACTATTTTTTATGATGTGTAGATAATGTCAAAAATAATCCATAAGCAACTACCTCTTCCACAGTACAAACAAACAAAAATCCTCCCCCTAAAAAACAGAAAATCCCATAAATCCCCATAGACTAGGGTTTGGCAAACTAAAATCCAAGAGATTAATCCACCACACTGCTAACTTTTATATACCCCAAGGACTAAGAATTTTGTTTACATTTTGCAAAAAAATACATCATGATGAGAGAAATTATACGAACCTCAAATATTACTTTCATAGGAACATGGCTATGTGTGTTTACATATTGACCATAGTTACCTTTGAACTACAAGTGTAGATTCAAGCAGCTAAAACAGACCTATGTCCTGCAGAACCTAAAGTGTTTCCTAGCTACCCCTCTTCTAAAGTTTGCTGATCCTTTCAGCAGATTAATGATTTGTAAAATGGTATTAAAGACTGATACCTTGGTATTCACCCATGCCTAAGTATTCGCAGAATAATTTTGAATCTACATTACCCAACATGAATGTTATGGATTTTTGAAGCATATCATTATCAATATTAGTTCAATCAGAGATGAGACTGCAGAGAAAACGTCCTTTCATTCACTTTCAACAGAAATGTCACTAGACAATATTGCTCCTTGAAAGATAAACTGAGATGATGACAAAGTTAGAAAAATTACGCCTTAATAGTTCCTTAAAACAGTTCAGCTGCAATATATGAAAAATTCCTCATTTGAGCAAGCCACTTCTGTTTCTATAGCACAGAAATTTCTCATTCATATTGGCATATTGGCATTTCTCAGTCATACTGGCATATGAAACTTAATTGTTATTTTGTCATCTTTAGGTACCATTGAGTTGGGTCTGACTCATAGCAACCCTCATATGGTTTTCAATGGATGATTGTTTCAAGATTGCTTCCAGAGTAGATTGCCACGTTTTTATCTAAAATGTGACAAGATTATAACATAATGGTCTAATGAATATTATCTCCATTCTTGACTAAAGTGTAGTCTTCAAAAATCAATATCCTACAAATACAGTTTATATACAGTGACCCATGACTTCAACTATATTACTCAAAAATATCTTTACATATTTAATGTTCTACATACTTTAATTATTCAGTATCCTTTCTTAGGATTCTTTTCACACTGTTGATAAAAATTTGCTTAATGAAAATGGAACTTTATACATAACCTCATATTTAAAATAAAAGATTATAAGCAAAAACCTCAACATTATAATTCTATCAACCACATCCTATCATTTTTGTTCAGTGGAAAAAAATTTTTCCTTCCACATGAATTGTCATGATGCCCCAAATGTCACAGTAAACAGTTCTTTTAATGAGAAAAGATAACAAATTGGTAAATTCAAAAAATTCAAAGGTGCTACAAAAATAATCGTTCAAAATCTTATGAAAACAGAACATCCACATGGGAATTATAACAGACTGTCCAGTGTACTGCACACACACATGACACATCATTAAGCAAATATAATTAAGGACAACGGAACTGTACCTTTTCTTTCTTTCTTTCTTTCTTTTTTTTTTTTTTTTTTCATTTTCGGTAACTTTAGCTACGCATATGGAGCATTTTGTTTCACTTCTGGTTTACTTTCTTTTATCAAAGACCCCAACTGTAATGCCTTCACACAGGGCTCAGTGTTTGGGTTACCATGGAAACCATAATTCTGAATGTCCCAAATTGTGTAATAAAAATTTAACACAAAGTAACATTGATAGTCTCCTCCATTTCCACTACCACCAATATCCAATTCTAATTAGCAGCACAATAACTGGTTTGGAAGGAATAAAAAGCTGTGACTACCAGAGCCTCACATTGCCAGTTATTCATAGGGAATCTCAAGAACAATATATATTGATGCTTCTCTTACAAAATGCCTGGTTTAAACAGAGGAATTATTTCTAGTTGACTTTCTCTTCACCCCTAGAAAATAAAGCATATCATTTTCTTCCTTTGATACATAATAGTAGTTTTTCTTTGTATTTATAATTCTGTATTTCACACGCCCATTCAGCCAGAGCAAAAGCTTTTTATGATGATCTGACAAAGATAATAAATGAAACTACATATTTTAATGCTTTAAATTCACTTATAATAATTATATCCATTTCTATACTTATTACACTGCCCTCCTTAAAATGGAATAAACACTTGTAGATATATATTAATCACAAAGATATGATGTATGCTAAACCTTTTTAGCTGAGATTATAAATTCAACAGCATCTTTTCTCTTTTCATTCATTTTTTAAGCACTTCAGTACGAGCTGATAAACTCTTAGTATTCCATTAAGGAAATATTTATGCTCATTCATTATTTTGATTTGATGAAAATTATATTATCTCTGGGACCACACATGCACTGATTGTGTGGGTTGGTACTCACTGTCTCTACTCATAAATAAGCACAAATTTATTGCATTAGGCAACATGACATGCTAAATTTGGAAATTGTCCTCTGTAATTCCAGTAGTTTCTTGTCTGCCTTATCATACATAAGAGCAAACATGAATGACATTCTCCCCTACTTTTATAATCCCAAAAGAAATAGTTTGAGTTCATGGAGTAATAGGGACGATCTTAAATATTAAATATTTAGAGTGAGGAAGATATTTTAGTCATTAAATGCAACATTCTCAATTCTTATGATAGAAACTAAGACCCATGGAGCTTAAATTATATCATCAACTCATTTGGTACCAGAAGTACTAACAGTTTTAGATGTTCATTTAGCATTGTTAGTCATTTATTACAGAAAAGTAACACTTCTCTTACTATTTGGTGCCATCTTTTCTATTATTTATCTATGTAAATAAGTTTGAATCCATAAATTATATAGTATTTGTGCAATAGAGCTTGAAAATTAATAGAATCAAGTTAAAAAGACAAAATGGGGATGAATTTAAATAATTATATTTTACATTAACAACATTATTTGCTGATACATAATTTCTATCATTTAAAATTATATTTTATATCAAAAGTATACAATATTAAATATTATATCTTTAACAACAACGGAAACTTTCAGAGTTGGGGCTAAACTAACCAACAGTGCCATTTATTGACTATTATTAATTCCTACTGTGAAAAATATTTTAAAATCATATTACTGAGAGTACCACACAGTTCATTTAAATGCTATATATCTTTAATGAAAGCTCTTAGCAACTGAAGTAAGAAATTTTTACTGTACACATCATTTTGATACTTGAATACACAATAATTTTAATGATTGCTGAATCCATGGACAATCTCCATTTCTGCATACTTTCTACTTACAAGTACAGGATTGTCCTGTGCTATAAATGGTCCATTCAGTACTTTTATTTCTAATTAGAATATGTGAATAAATTCAAGTAACCCTATAGTAACTTATTGTTTCCTTTGCAGTTACAAAGAATGAAGGAGGGAAAAGGACTGGGGTATGTGTATGGTGGGAAGGGGTGGAGACAGGGAAATATAAATTGTGGAAAGCATAAACACACATGTACAAGAGGAGAGGAAAGAGAAGAATTTAAAAATTCATTTCTTTACACATTCTATCTCTGATCTGGTTGCTTACATAAATATTAGTTTTGAAAAATCCTTTGGATATGTCAGTTCTTATTTCAGGAGTATACCATGGCAGCCAGGTAAAGAACAGAAAATGATGTTCTATAGCAGAAGTTCCATAAATGGAATTAAAACACAAAGGATAAAGAACAGAGGAAGCTAATAAGGTAGAATTATCTGGTCAGAAAAACATAGGGAAACCAGGACAGGCATAAAGGAAAAGACTGTTTAATAAAGTAATACTGAATCTGGTTAAGTTTGCTAAATAAACTCATCATGAATTAAATGCCCCAAGAAGCTATGTTGGAAACTTTGAATATAAAAATATTTGCTATGTTTTAAGTGTGTGTGTGTGTGTGTGTGTGTCTATCAAAATGAGATGAAATATCTCAATAAAGAAAACAAATGACCATGGTGCCCTTTATTATCAATATATTTATAAAAACTCATCATAATCTCTATATGAGATTTAATGAAATGTTAAAAAATGAATTTTTTAGCCCATCAAAATTTAACATCAAAATCATCATATTGGTTTTTTTTCCCTTTTAGAGTTCCAAAGGCTGCTGCCTGGTAAACTGCCTGTTACCACATTCATTGTAATTATTTCTTATTCTTAATTCTTGGACATGTCTTAAAGAACATTGATAAAGTTGCAGTTTCAGTGAAATGTTGTTTAAAGATCTTGTTCTCAAGGTAAAGTAAAATGTATCAAAATCGATATCACTTTATTATTTCAATATTTAGAATCTAGCCTGCTGGGTGTGATAAAGACTTCTAAAACAATAGGAAAGAGTTTCCTGCAGAAATTTCAATAGAGCATTTGTTTAAAAAGTTCCGACTTACTTACCTGTTCAAAATACAGCACAGCAAGGCTCTCCACTGATCACTTAATTATTTGTCCATTATATTTTCTACAACTATACACTCAAATGATCTTGGGAATAAAATACAGAGAACTTAAAAATCTTTCTTCCAAGAGGAATGATTTTTAGAGATAAGAGACTCAACATACCCCTGGGGAGCCTGAAATGATCTGTTGGTATTCTCAATTACTTTTCATAAGATTATCAACTCTTGCAATACATTCAAGTACTCCCAAGGGAGGTATTTATACATGCTGTTGTTGTTAGGTGCCGTGGAGTCGTGTCCGACTCATAGCTACCCTCATAGGGTTTTCAAATGCTGATTGTTTCGGGATTGCCTCAGGAGTGGGTTGCCATGTCCTTCTGCCATTTCTGTGGTGCTGAGAATTGAACTTGGGTCCTCAGAGACTGCAGAGAGGCACTCTACCAACTGAGCTAAGTCCCATTTATACATAGTCCTTAGAAAATACAAGGAACGGAAAATATCCTTGTTCAACTAGTCTCAACTAGTGTTCTAGGAAAACAGGTATTGCAGATACTTAGGACAGATGGTGGAAAGTTGGTAAAGAAATAGACAACAGAGCTAAATAGAATAAATAGAGCTAGAGAGCCAGGTGCCATGGCACACACCTGTGATCCCAGAGACTTTGTAGGCTGCTGAGTAAGAAGGATCATGAGTTCAAGGCCAGAGGTAGCCTGTACAATTTAGCAAGACTCTATCTCAAAATAAAAACTAAATATGAAAAATTGTCTGGGGTTACAGCACAGTAGTCGAGCATTTGCCTACCATGCATAAGGCCCTACCATGCATGAGGCCTACCATGCATGAAGGGTTCAACTCTTCAATATTGGAAATGAAGGGAAGGGAAAGGAAGAGAAGAGAAGGGAAGGGGACGGTAGGGGAGGGGAGGGGAGAGGAGAGGAAAAAAAAAGAAGAGAAAAGAAAAAAAGAAGAGAAGAAGGAAGAGAAAAAAAGAGAAGAAGAAGAAGGAGAAAGAGGAGGAGAAGGAGAAGATGGAGAAGGAGAAGGAGAAGGAGAAGGAGAAATAATTTAGAGACAGAAAAGAGGCTTTGATCACAACTCCAAGGAAAGAAAGCTGTTTCTGAAAAGGTCTGAAAAAACAGGACTTAATGGTCATATGGAGCCTGCGGCCCTAGCATTGTGATGTCCGATCCCATCATCTCAGAAGCTATGCAGGGTCAGGCCTGGTTAGTACTGGATGGGAGATCTCCTGGGAAAACCAGATAGTGGAGGTTTGGGAGAAGTACCCAGCAACCCACTCTCAAAAATCAATCTGCCTTTGAAAACTCTATGAACAACAGAGAAGCACCGACAACAGTCTTTTGCCTGCTGTATGTAGGGTTGCTATGAGTTGGATACCGACTCGACAACAGCAACAAGGGCATGGTGATCATGTGATTTGGTTCCTGCCCCTGACATCTGCACATGTGCCCCATTTCCTTTTCAAATATCTTCTGGACTACTATATTTTAATGCTGGTCTGAACATGGAAGCAGATGCTAGCTAAGCTTAGGTCACAGTTTTCCTGTTCATTAACTTATTTTTCTGTGGAAGCACTACTTCCTAGGATGACTGTAAAAACTCATTTGAAATTCTAAAACATTTAAGAACAAGTGAAAATGTTTTAACCATAGGAAAATGAAAGAGGATATAATAATATGTAATGAGGAAAAAGAGTTCCTTATTTAAAAGTCTTAACATTATATAATTTTATAGTAATTGTAAATTATGTAAAACATTGATATTTCCTATGAAAGTGAACTTCTAAAAATTGAACAATCATTGTTATTGTTATGTATTATTTAAAAATATTACTGTTTATCATATTAGGAAATTAATAATGAACTATAAAACTTTATTCTGCTGAAGTGTAGTCACATTCCTCACCTAACAACCACCACCACCACTACATTAATAGATTATTAAAAATTTACATGAAAACATGTTTCATGGTGCTTGGAACATAGTAGATGCTCAATGAATATTATTCAAAAATGAATTTGAATGTGAGAAGTGCCAAGAAGACTTTTTAAAATACTATACAAATACATATTAGTGTTAATTTACAAAAAAGCCCATTTGCTAGAAGAAAGTAAATGTTTAGTCAGTTTGTAGTAACTATTTCATTAATAACAACTATAACAAATATTTCCCTAGTGGATGAATTAAAAGTGGATGTGACAAAAAAGGCACTGAGGCAAAAGCCAAAATTATGTTGTACACTTTTCATTTTTACCTAAGGGACACAATATATTGTAGGAGATTAAAGCTCTTCAAGAGACAAAATGATCAAAATTTCAGTTTATTTCAAGGGAGCAATATTTCACCCAATGTAAATCAAAATAAGAAACTCTCCTTTAAGATTAACATAACAAATATTACTATGTAACCTGATATGTATATTTTGATAAAAGTTTAAAAAATACCCAATTTTGGCTGATTTAGGGCATTATCAAAGAGAATGATTCCTTTTTTCTTTAAACAAAAACAGAACTGAAAAAGCAAACATTACAAATTACAGGTATAACATTTATATCCACAGATAAACCATATATATATATAGTGAAGGAAGGACATGGCAATCTATTCCCAAGGCAATCCCAGAACATCAGCCACTGAAAACCCTATGAGGGTTGCTATGACTCAGATATGACTCAATGGCACCTACCAACAATATATATATATATATATATATATATCCCTATATATATATTGCTATATATACACATATTGATATATATATGTGTGTGTGTGTGTGTGTGTGTGTGTGTGTATATATATATATCAAATCTTGTAGGAAGCTGTAGTCTTACAAAGGGAATTTTTTCATTAACTTTAAACTTTGTTTAAAGGTTACTTGGTTACTGCCTGTTTTAGCTAAAGCTCAAAGAGTTTTGTCAACAGATGATATGCAAATATAGGAAATATATTAAGCAATTGACTGAAACACACACTCTCGGTAACCACTTCACAAATAAATCCTCTCCTTCCTTTAGCTAAAGTGGACTTTAAGAAATACAATTTGAGAATAACCTCAATTCAGATGTGGTTTTTAACCCGTGGTCTCATAATTATAAAATGTATCAGTTAGTTTGGTGGAGACTCCATTAGCTCATTATTTCTTGTTTATCCATTAGCAGTAGCCCAATGTTAGCAACGTGTGTTTTCTTAGAAAACAGAATAATAAAAATCTATTAGTGTTACTCTTTCTGAATAAACAGTTCAGCTCTGCCTTTCTATACCAATGTTTTCCAAATTGCTTTATATTAAATTTATTCCTTGACATTCTGTTGAACTTCATTCCAGATAAAACACTTGTAGATATATTATCATTTTCTGATCTATTTCATATGTGTTATAATTGGCTATTTTTCAAATGAAAGCTTTAATTCATTACGATATTTTGCCAAATGGATTGAATAACTTATTAGAATCCTCATATTTTTATTATATTTATTGTGTAGGACTGACAATATAATGTTTTATATTGTTTTATGTTTTAAATGGAGCTGGAAAATACTCCAGCAGAGAAAGAAGGCACTTGAAATAACATAGGATAAAATAAAGCAAAGTGATTAGAAATTATCAATATAATCTTTATCCAGAGATAACTTCAGAAACTATATATAAAACAAATATTTCATGATGTATCTTCTCTGCTCTAGTCCTATAAGCATTTCATTTCCAAGGTAATATCATAGAGCATTACAGCTAGAATAGTCACTGATACACCAATAATGATAAAAAACATTCATTGCATTGGTATATTTACATTACATCCAGACTAAACATGCAAACTTTCCATTTCAGTTATTATTACTGAATTATCCAGAAATTTACAATTTTAAAATATTTCCAATTTAGTGCATTTGATCACTAATAACATTAAATTGACATGAAAAATAATTTAGTAAAAGCTTTATTTGGGGAATAACTAATAAGAAAAGATTTCTTCACTTATGGGTAAGAATACGAAATTAAATTTAACAAAAATACATGCTTACAAAATGGAGTTTCTCATTCAATTTCACAATATTATGTTTGTATGATCATACATGCATTACCACCAACTTTTATGAAAGTCTATCCATTCAGAATCTTTGGCAGCAAAGCCCCCAAACAACTGCTTGCTTCCATTATACTTGTAAGAGGCTTTTGAGAAGCTACTTCCAGGAATTAAATTTTGTGGATAAACATTTTAGCTAATTGCATTATTGTTCTCAGAACATTGAAGGCAGCACTAGGCCAAATCAAGAAATGCAATTTTTTTACTTCTTCCTTTTTAAGCTATTAAAGTCTCTTGCACTAACACATTAGGAATCAAGAGAAAAAATGCGTATGTTGTATATTTGATAGATTTGAAAGATGAAAAATAAAATGAAATTAATGATGTGTAAAGGAAGAAAAAGCTTACTCTTTCTATGTCAAATAAAATCTAAAGACATATTTGTGTACATGCATATATATGTATTGTATATACACACATATATAAATAAATACTTTATATACAAACACACGCCTGCAGCGGTAGCCCTGTAGCATCCGATCCAGTCAGATCTCGGAAGCTAAGCAGGGTGGGGCCTGGTTAGTACCTGGATGGGAGACCGCCTGGGAACACCGGAAGCTGTAGGCTTGGGAGAAGGACCTGGCAACCCCCTCCCAAAAATCAATCTGCCATTGAAAACCCTATCTATGAACAGCAGAGAAGCACTGACAATAGTGTTTCCCCTGTTGTACAAAGGGTCGCTATGAGTCAGATACCGATTCGATGGCACCTAACAACAACAACAACAATACAAACACACATCAAAAGTATATGTAAAAATACAGTGAAGGGAGTTCAACACTTGAACTTTCATCCACACTGAGCACTGGTATTTGTGAACAGTTCTTAGAATGCTAAAGCTATCAGTATGGTCATCTGTCTCAGGATTTTTTACCTGATCATCTTATTCTATATTTAATGTATCACTAACACTTCTAATACATCTTTCTCCTTAAAACAATATTATAATAATACTTGTTTAATTAAATCCTTAGTGATATACAATGGATTGGGGTTTAGCTCATTGGTAGAGTGCTGCTCTGCACTTTCTGAGGACCTGGATTTGATCCCCAGCACTGCAAAACTGAGAGAAGGATGTGGCAGTCCACTCCTGAAATAATCAGCCATTGACAACTCTATGAGGGTCACTCTAAGCCAGATACAACTTGATGGCACCTAATAACAACAAAAAGTAGACAACATAAAAAGAGTCCTCTTAGTATGTCCTTAAATTTTCTCTTAACTTTCTTCACCCAATATTCTATCATCATATAAAAGGACAATAGTATTTTCCCCAAAACAGATTAAATGTGGCTAGAAAATAATCTGTTCTTGCTAAAATCTTTTTTTTTTTAATTTTTGCATTACTTGAGGATTGAACTCAGGGACTTATATATGCTTTGCAAGCACTCTCCCACTGAGCTGCACCCCCAGTCCTTTTTTTTTTTTTTTTTCCCTTAAATCTTGAGACAGTGTCTCGCTAAATTATAACAGGCAGTCTGTGGCCTGGAACCTGTGATCCTCCTACCTCTGCCTTCCAAGTTGCTGGGATCATAGGCATCTACCACTCCGCTCAGTACTAAAACCATTTTCTTACAATGTATATTCTTTGTTCTGCAGTAGTAAGACTCTTTTCTTAGGCTACCATTCCCAAATTCCTCCATTGAGAATTATTTCTGTCTCCTCAAGTTTCTATTAGAGTATTTGACATAATATCATACAGTTAGTTGTAAATGCTTTTGTATCCCTAGCTAGGCACTCAATTTTCTGCAAATCAAGATATTATTACTCCACAGCACAGTAGAGATCTTATGCACAACAGTAACTAATATACATTAAATAATTACTCCAAATTATAATTAATAGTTTAATCTTAATTATTCTTTAAGATTATAACATCCTTTAATATTTAGAAGAGGGCAATTAATGAAACAGAATTCTATATTAAGCATGTATTGCCACAAGTGATATTTTAAATCAATCTCCTTGTATTACATAAATCTGAAATTGCTTTTTAAAAATTTGTATTCATTCACCCTTTAAAATGGAGAATTTACTTTGAAGTCTATGATTCATAATTATGGGGAGGCACTCACTGAATAAAATGCTATTGACATTTGAAATTCACGAATATATTAAATACACACAGAGACTTTTTAATGACTCAAGATCTTCATGGAATTGCAACATCATATTTTTTAAAAGCAAGAAGGTCCTTTATGGATAACCTAATGCTGCCCCAACTAATAGGACAATTGAGAATACTACAATCCAGAGAGATTATATGATGTGCCCTGGGTCTCACAGAAAGGAAAGGGCAAGACTAGGCCTAGAGTGAACACAATCTGATCCAGATTCCTTCCTAATGTGAACCATATTTGCAAATTGTATATAATTCTGTCTGTTGGATACAGACATAATGTTTTAGCATATAACAGATAGAACTCGCAACATAAGTAAATATTTTATGATAATTTAATGGTTACTTAGTCCCAGTTCCTAATATCCAATGTAAAATTCATGTTTAGTGCTCACTATTTCTATTCTCACGTTTGGTGATTTTAGCATATGGGGTCTTGTATGACTTAATTTATTAGAAAATATTGTAAAATATTTTCTCAGTGAGGGTGTACCCCATGTCAAAAAACACTTGACATGAGCATTGGTTTGAATAAAACAAGTGAATACAGAAGCCAGTGCAGAAAACAGGTAAGCACCATTCCTGTGTTTAATTTTTTGGTATCCTTTACTGGAAGAAACAAGACAAACTCATGAACAAAAGTTTAAAAATACCATTGAAGAAAAAAATCATTAAAGAAGCACTTTCACTTGAATGATGTAATTTTCTCAACTAAATACAGAAACCAATAAAAGTAGATGTTGCCATAGTCAGATTGTATTAATTAACAAACCCAGAATTTGAAGAAGGCAACAATGGAAACTTTAAAAGAAATAAAACAGAAATAGGAACAAAAACTGGTCACAGATATAAAACTTAAACATAATTTAAAAAATCAATATGCACATTTACTACATGACCCAGCAACCCCACACCTGGGTATTTACCTTATTGTTTGTTGCTAGGTACTATCAAGTCAGGATCCGACTTGTATTTACCTTAGAGAGATGAAAACTTATGTGTGTGTATACATGTGCACAGCACACAAAAACACACATATAACTCATGAATGTTTATAAAAGTTTTGTTTGTAATCACCAAAAGTTAGAAACAACCCAAATATTTTCCAATAGATGGATAATAAATGAACTGTGGTACATCCCTCCAGTGGCACACAACTCAGCAATAAAAAAGGAATGAATTATTGAAACATTCAACAAGGTCATAAATTTCAAAGGCATTACACAGAGTGACACAGACTGTCTAAAAAAGCTACACACTGTATGATTTGTTTATATGAGAATCTCAAAAAATTAAAAATTACAGGAACAGAGAATAACCCTGTGACTGCTAGGAGTCCGAGAGAGATATAGATTGTGGTTACAAAGGAGCAGCTGGATGGAACTTTAAGGTGAAAAAACTACTTAGTATTTTAATTAAAGTGATAATAAAATAATGCTTTATAGTTTATTAATTTCCCAGAATTTAATAAGGAAGAAAAACATACTGAAAATTATAAGCATAGATGTAGATAGAAAGATAACAATTGTGATTCCATAGGTATATATACTTGTTAAAATTTATCAAATGTTTACAATGTATACTTTTCAATATATCCTCAGCTAAAAAAAAATTAGAAACAGAAGAAATTCCCCTTCTGTAAGTAAGCAAACAAAAACCTAGGTAGCCAATGAATGCACTACTGTTAGCTATGACACAAAACAGTAATGTATACATATTTACATCCCAGAACATATCCCACTCTATTCAGTACAGTACCCTTAAACCAGGCAGAGTTGAGCAATCTTTTCTGAATCATCATAATATTTTTGAACATGGAGCTTACAGGCAGCAATGGACAGTTTATGATAAATAAGTATTATTTTAATTCAAGAATCAGAATGCAAGACATCAACTAGGCTGCAGCTAGCTCAGGGTTTACCCAGAAAAATAAAAAGTAAATGGAAAATTAGTATTATGATGAGTATGGGGCATGTGTTAATTTCATAATATAAAATCTAATAGCAAGTATTTATTTATTTATTTATTTTTGTGATACTGGGGGTTGAACCCAGGGCCTCACGCTTGCATGCTTTATAAGTGCTGTACCACTGAGCTGCACCCCCAGCCCATTTTTTACCTTTTTTGAGACAGAGTCTTCCTAAATTACACAGAGTGTCCATGATCTTGAATTTGCTATCCTCCTGCCTCTATCTCCTGAATGGCTGGGATTACAGGTGTGCCCAACTGTGCCTGGCAGTATTTATTTTTAAATAACCAAATTTAATGATTTTAAACAGAAAAGGCAAACAATTATATATACCAAAAATACTAATACCAGAGTATTCAGTAATTGCTCATGACTTCATTAACCTTTGTTTTAAAAGAAAATGGTGAAATTGGTTTTCTCTTTGTTTGGGTGAGTAAAAAGTATTTTGGTAGTTTTGTATATTGGTACTCCATTTCCTTTCTGCTGCTTCATGGCCTGGTCTGTGGTGTAAGTCATGGCTGACAATTTTAGCTGTACTCAACAAACTAGCAGCTATCATTCAAATGTCAGAGTCATCTTTATGCAGATTTCCAAAGGTTACCATCTATGCATGCAAATTCTGAAGGGCACTAACTATACAGCTGACAGACTGTGACAGCTACTGTATCTGAAAGAATGGAATAAGTAGGAATGACTGTCTGAAAAATTAATGTGCTTCACTCCCTGTGGCCAGTTTTTACACCTTGTACTTTCTCAGTGAGGTTCTGAAATTAATTAGAAAATGTAATTTATACTATATCAAAAATCTTATATTTATATAAACAAAGGAGTTAAAAAAGTGAGACAGTTGAAGACCTTCATCTTAAGGTGCTGAATTTGTAGAGAACTCCTACCTATAGAAGGAAACACTATCCAACACTATGCCATTCCTGGCACTACTGTCAGTGCTTTTCTGCTATTCATAGTTTTCAATGGCAGATTGATTTTATAGGAATACATTTAAATAAAAAAATACTTAAATATCATATATAATGATATTAAATACATGAATACTTATATAACCATTTAAATATATTTGCAATATAATATATTGTTATTGTTGTTGTTAGTTGCCATCGAGTCAGTATCCTACTCATAGCGACCCTCATAGGGTTTTCAATGGCTGAGTGCTTCGGGATTGCCTTGGGAGTGGATTGCCAGGCCCTTCTCCCATTTTTGCGGTGCTGGGAATTGAACTCGGGGCCTCAGAGACTGCAGCGCAGTGCTCTCCCCACTGAGCTAAATACCAGGCCATATAATATATAAATGTTATATATTTATATAAAATTGTGTTGTTGTTGTTAGGTGCCATAGAGTTGGTGTCTGATTCATAGTGACCCTATGTACAACAGGTGAAACACTATTGTAAGTGCTTGTAAGCTATTCATAGGGTTTCCAATGGCAGACTGATTTTTGGTGAGTAGGTTGCCGGGTCTGTCTCCCAAGCCTACAGCTTGGTGTTCCCAGGTGGTCACCCATCCAAGTACTAACCAGGCCTGACCCTGCTTAGCTTCTGAGATGTGACAGGATTGGACACCACAGTGCTATGGCTGCAGGCATATAAAATTATATATGAATTATATATGTAAGTATATAACTATATGTATAAATATGTATATAGTCAAAGAATTTGATGAAATGCAGAACTTTACTGCCTACATGGTTCAGTAAATGGCATGACCAGCAACAGAGTTGCCAGTTAAAAAACAAAGATCCATCCCCGATTCCATCTTCTCTCATCATTTCAATGCAGTCAGTCACCAAGATCTGTGAATTTCGTCTTTACATATTCTTGAATATGTTACCACCACTCAAGTCCTACTGCTGCTACAGTAAACGGTATCTTCATTGCAAGTGTTTCCCAGATATTCTATTTGCTTCTAGTCTCATCCTCATTCACAACATTACCAGAGTGATCTTTCTCATATATGAAATTCATGAGCAAGGCCACTGGTACAATATAAAAAATAGATAAAAGTAGAAATTAAAAGAATCTTACAGGAGAAAATATTAGAATATATGAATGAATTGAAAGAGGCAATAAAGAAAAAAGTGTGTACCGTGCTGATATCTGTCCTAGAAAATAATTAAGCAGAAGGCCGGGGCCAAGAGCACTCCTGGACAGTTTCAATGTTTAATGGAACATGCAGGGAAAGCTGCCATTACAGAATATTTGAAGTCTAGGAAAAAAGCCATGTGAATCAGCTGAGGAGTCTATGACAAGAGAAGGATCAAGAAGCCTAGGCACAGTGGCCTAGTGAATGGCAATGACAGTAAGGCATCTCTAGTGCACAGGAGGCAGAAAATGGAACAGTCTGTGAGGACTGTATTAGGAGGGGGTGTTCACCAGTTAGAAAGGTGTTCCTTGTCCAGCCAGGAGGGCACTGTGATTTGGATCAAGGTTGTAGGTTAGGTGGGCCAGTAGGTGCTTATAAGTAGTCAGTGTATGATGACAGATGAAAAACATGAGAAAGAATTTAAGAATTGCTCCAAGGATTTGTGCCTAGTAATTGGAAGAGTAGAGCCAACCAAATCAAACAAAATTTTTGTCAGAATGATGCTATCAAGTAGGATCTATTATTTTGAAAACTTTGGTTTGATATTTTGTTGTTACATGCTTTTAAAAAGGTGATTCCCTGTGGAACATAGACATTCCCCAGCATATCTTTCCTCTTGAGGTTCAAAAAATGGTAGTTTTATAAACATATCCATATTGCTCAAGATAAGCCTAGAGCTTATTCTAAATGCTACATGGTAGCAAATTTGAGTAGCCCATGTTACCCATGAGGAAACTGAAGCACAGAGAGGGTAATATGCACAAAGTCAAATCTTAGTCTGTCTCTAAAACATGAGCTCTTCACTATACTTCCACTTAGCTGCTTTTGTCTTTTTTTATTACAACAGAAGCTCAAGATTCTTACTTCTGAGAGTTGTAGAAAGGGTAGATTACAAAGGGGTATGAGGGAAGTTCTGGAAGTGATGAATATGTTCTACATCATGATTTTGGTGGCACTTACGCATCTTTATGTGTTTTCCAGAAATGTACATTACAAAGAATGATTTTACTTTTGTTGCTATTAGGTGTGGTTGAGTTGGGTCCAACATACAGAGACCCTTTGTACCACACATGAAACACTTCCCAATACTGTGCCATGGCCAGAACTATATCAGTGCTTCTTTGCCATTCATCTGTTTTCAATGGCAGAAGACTTCGGAATTGTATGAAGAGTGGGCTGCCAGGTCCTTCTCCCATTTTTGTAGTGCTGGGGATTGAACCCTGGATTTGATCCCCAGCACCACGAAAATGGGAGAAGGACATAGCAGCCCACTGCTGAAACAATCCCTGAATAGGACCCACCTCAATGAGTTTACTATATGTAAAATACATATCAGTAAAACTGACTTAAAAACACAATTAAGCAAATATCAAAATTGGTGCATGTTAGAAATATACATATATATTTTTTCCAAAGGATGATTTTCTCAAATTATTGTTCTTGATTTTCTGGTCTAAATAAGGGTTTTTATGTCATTTTCCAACAGTATTTTCTGACAAGTAATAGATCTCTATTTGTTGCCATATAATTTTTCATGTGTGATTTCAACCATTTTTACCACAGTAGGAAGAGTTAGGATCCCTACAAAGACTTTATTCCTTCTCTGTGGGAAATTTCAAATAACTCTTCTAAACATTTATCATAAAATTTAGTGAAAATTTGTAAATTGCTAGTTTGAACCTGACTTTAAATAGTGCTGAAAAAAAGAAAGGTTTCATCTTCCCAAATGTTATTACAAATTTTGCTATTTTTCAGTGTCCCATATTTAATTTACATGTCAAAACAAAATATAATTTTCAGGCCAGTTTGATCACAATATAGGTGAGAATCTATATTCCATTGTTGTCTTGATTACTTTTAGTTTTTGACTAGCTCCCTCATAAATGTGAATAGATTATCAATAGATTATCAATTCCCTATGGTAGGAATGCATAAAATGCTGCTAGTTTAAATTGTTGATTTAGCCATGTGTTAATAAAATACCCTTCACTGTGTAATTGTTACATAAGACACATAAAAGCAACTGTCTAAATGTAAGGACTAATATAAACTTGACAGGAATATCACAAATGTTCTTAAAAAACACACCTAACATTGCTACACTAATATACTCTTTTTTTTTTTTTTTTTTTTTTTTTTAGTACTGGGGGTTGAACCCAGGGCTTCGCGCCTGCATGCTCTATAAGTGCTGGACCACTGAGCTGTGTCCTCAGCCCACTTTTTTACTTTATTTGAGACTGGACCTCGCTAAGTTACTCAGAATGCCTCTGGTCTTGAACTTGTGATCCTCCTGTCTTTGCCTCCCAAGCCACTGGGATTACAGGTGTTTGCCACCGCGCCCAGCTTACTAATACACTCTTATAAACAACCACCATTATCAAAATTCCAATGGGATACTACTTAACATTCACTGTTGTTGTTGTTACCTGCCGTCAAGCCAGGTCAGACTCATAGTGACCCTATGTACATCAGAAGGAAACATTCTCCAACATTGTGCCATGCCCAGCACTATGTCAGTGGTTCTCTGCTATTCCTAGGGTTTTCAATGGCTAATCATTTAGAGATTGTTTCAAGAATGGGTTGCCAGGTCCTTCTCCTTTTTTTGTGGGTCGGGGGATCAAACTCCAGGCCTCCGAGAGTGCAGAGTAGCACTCTACTAACTAGGCTAAATCCCAACTCCTAACATCCACTTGGATACCATTAATCAAAATCACAGACAATAACAACTTTTGGCAATGACATGGAAATTCAGAACACTCATATACTTCTGGTGGGAATGTAAAATGGCACAGACACTATGAAAAACAATTTGGAAGTTCTTCAAAGGCTAAACATAAATATACTATATGATCCAACAATTTCACCACTAGGCATACATTTAAGAAAAAATGGATACATACATCTACACAAACACCTGTAAAGGGACCAAGGATCATTTATTATAACATCTTAAAAAGTATAAATGAAAAGAATTCAAATGTTCATCAACTAAAGAGTAAACAAAATGTATTATATACATAGACTACTATTCAGCCATAAAATGAAATGAAATAATGACTTATGCTATAATAAAGGTGAAACTTGAAAACATTATGCTAATTGAGAAGGCAGGTTCAAAAGGTGTTACACTATGTGATTCCATTTATATGGCAAATCCATAAAAACAAAGTATGCTAATAGTTGCCAAGGGATAAGGTGATAGAAAAATGGAAGTTACTGCTACTGGATACAAAGTTTCTTTTTAGGGTGTTAAATATCCTGTGTAATTTGATAGTAGTGATATAGTTGGACAACTCATGAATATATTAAAAACCACTAATGCCTACACTTCAGAAGGGTCAATTTGTTGTATATGAATTTTTTCTCAAAAACAAGAAAGCAAACACCACCAACAACTCAACATGGTAAAAAATCCAGGTGATGATTCCAAACACTTGATGTTTTGGGCCTGTTACAATCATTACAGTGAATACTGTTCAGTCTTATTTCTTTCTTAGGTTTCTATTTTTTTAAGGGTTACCCCAATCAATTTTATTTTTTTAACTTTTTTTATTAGTAATTTTTAATGTACAACTTAATGGGTCTCATTATAACATTTCTATACATGCATTTCTTTGTACATTGCTCGTGTTACTTTCTTAGGTATCTTAAAATAAATATGAGGAAAGGTTTGAAATTTTATTCCCACACTTTCATGGATACTCTTGACCACGATGGAGACAGGGTACAAAATTAAGCTTTATTATGGCAAATATGGAATCCTGGGCTCTTCTAAATCTACTCTACCCAACTCATCTTCTAAAATTGTCTTCCCAAATATGTAATCCTTTTGCCATATTGGGAATAGCAGTTCTTCAGTTGCCATGCCTTTCACAAAATAATCTGGGTGAGAATGTGGGACATCATCTTCTCAGCCTCAACAAGCCATTAATATAGTTCACAGCTTCTACGAGGGTTTCAGCCTGTAGCCATGCCACTGTGGTGCTCAATCTCATTGGATCTCAGAAACTAACAGGGTGGGACCTGGTTTGTACTTGGACAGGAGATTGCCTGAGAACACCAGGTGCTGTAGGCTTGGGAGAAGGATCTGGCAACCCACTCCCAAAAAATATGTAGCCATTGGAAACCCTATGAATAGCAGAGTGCAGCCATTCGAAACCCTATGAATAGCAGAGAAACACTAACAATACTGTTTCTCCTGTTGTAAGTAGGGTTGCTATCCCGCACCTAACAACAACAACAACAACTTGATGGTTTCAAGAGCCTTCAAGAAATGTGAATTGCTCCCACTTTTCTTTCCTTAGTAGTTTGTCAATGAAACTTTAAAAATGTACACAATAGCACTTAAAGCCTCATCTTTCCTATCAGCTTTTAAAACCTCCAAGAGTAAGTGCATCCAAGTCTAGTTTGGTTTAATTTTTTAAAAAAGAATAACTGACTGAATCTGCTGTATTAGTTAATTTATTTCACTAAGTACCATATAAACCATTTCATTTTCAACATGGTAGAAAAATGTATGAAAAATTGAGATATTAATATAATAAGCAATAAAGACAAATCAGAGATTCAATCACATCTACTCCAAAGAGTGAGAATAATATTATTTGTATATGCAAATGATGTGTGGGAAAAAAACAGTAGCAAATGCATTAAGGCAAAAATATTTAAAATCAGAGTATCAATGGAAAACTTCCTGCCTACAAAAGCAAGTGCAGTGTGTTCATAAACTTAAGTCACTCAATACCTTAAAGTAAAAGGAATATATAAAATCCTTGAAACTAGATTAGTAGTTTATAATACATATCAATTACATCAATAATCCAAAGTTAAATGAACAGAAATCACTGTAATATGAAGAATAACAAAAAGAAAGTTGATAATCTCTTATTTTAGGCTCTACATTGAGAATAATTTTTAATGTAGAAATTACAAAGTCATTTTACTGCCATTACTTTCAGTAACTTCAAGACAAAAAGAGCCAGTCCTGGTGTTGCTCACCTCTAATCCCAGAACTAAGGACGCCAAAGCAGGAGGATCACAAGTTTGAGGCCAGACTGGGTTAGGAGACAGTTCTAGGTCACCTTGTACTATGTGACAAGACTCAGTCACATTGTACTACATAGCAAGACTCAGTCACACACACACACACACAAAAAAAAAAACCTGGAATAAAACAGGAAATCCTAATTTTACCATTGATTAATGAATTTAAAAACTTGTTTTACTTTCACTGATTTGCTACAGAAAATGCATATTGGTCTAACATTATACTCTGAAATTTTTCATGATGTACTCCATAAATATATTTGTGAGAAATAGAAAGCTTTGAAAATAATCTATTTTATATTAAACACTTTTTGGTAGAAAATGGATACATTTTATTTCCTAATGTACATATTCACAATTATGTATATGAAGGTGAGAGTAAATGAATTAAATTAATATCACATTAATACATTATACAGGTGCCCATGCAACAACTGAAAAAATAATAGCTTACTGATTTTGTATTAGCAAGAGAAGTAATTGAATATATGTACCTTTCCAAAAAGACAGGAAGCTGATAAAACTATTTTTAGCTTATTTATTTTTCACATAGTTAGAGTACATGTCCTGCCAACAGCAAATATGCTCAATTGCATTATTTATAATCTACTCAGAATATAAATACTCAAATATGCTAGTTTATTTTCCAAAAACATATTAAAAATGTCAATTTATTTTCAAAAAATATAAAATTCCATTTTAATATATGCTCCATTTTGAATGTGATAAAATTCATTAAAGCATATGCTAAATTCACTATAATATTGTGGATATATTTTGATGTTACTAACACACATGATTAGCAACAATAATCCATTACCTTAATTTGTTCTTCAGTTGCTAAAAATCCATGTTCTTTTCCTCCAATTTATCAAATTAAACATTTCTGTAAAAAAGGAAAACAAAAGAAAGAAATGATTCAATTAGATAACAAAGTATTTATTTTATAGTTATAATTATAGAATTAAGTGTTTCTCATTGGCTGATGAGGCTTTTTTCACACAATATTTGGGGTGTCACAAAAGTCTACAGTAAAAAAAGAAAATTCAGGATATGTGGGACATATCTTTGCATACCATGTTCACTAGGCAGGTTATTGAATTTGTGAGGAATAGAATTTAAATATTTTCCTAATTAAAAGAACACATAAGTTTTTAAAATAAATTCTGAGATTTCCAAGAAATGTCATTTCTTACAACATGTGCCTCTAGCTAAGATCGTGGGAGATATCTAATCATTTTTATTACTAGAAAACTGCTGTGGAAAAAAAATGGAGGAACACCGTAGTACGTTTTGCTATGTAATCACATACACTCACTAATACAAACACTATGCATATTCTGTATACCAACATGGAGCCTGTGTTTATAAAAAATCTCAATAAATTCAATTAGAAAAATTAGAAAAGCAAATACAAAATGGTTTACTGAAATCATTAATATATTGCATTTTATTTGTTTTATTTTCTCTAAATTATAATATTTTTAAATTTATTTTACTATTAAACCAATAATCAACATGTCAGGCTGTTTATAAATGAAAAAGTATTGTCCTTTAAAATATTTTCTTTGTGATTTTAATGTTCTGTAATAGTTCTGTAACTGGTCATATCAATTTTTGAACTTTCTAGTCAGTCCATTTAAAAGCTTAACCCAATCATCAGTTCTATTAATTATTCGGAGATCTACTATTTCTTAGAGTATTGCTATATCAGTATCATGTGATTACTAGATGGTCAAGTAACTGTGTACATGCCATAACTGCCAAAAT
>VMDO01018054.1:0-43236 GCA_007922755.1 Pedetes capensis
ACATGTAGTCAGGAGAGAACAATCCCTGGAGAAGGACATCATGTTTGGAAGAGTGGCAGGTCAACGCAAAAGAGGAAAACCCTCCACCAGGTGGATTGACACAGTGTCTGCAACAATGGGCTTAAACATAAATAAGATTGTTTGCCTGGCACAGAATCGGCAAGTGTTTCGATCTGCTGTACATAGGGTCGCTATGAGTTGGACTCGACGGCACCTAACAACAACAACAGATAACTCATGAAGATGTCTTAATAAAGAGATGTGTCCAAGATCATACATCTAGGGTTGATCCAAATTCTCCTAGATTAGGCCTCTCCACTATACCATATTACTTCCTCATAACCTTCCACTTTATGTACTTGATCTTCTTTTCCCTTAGTACTTAGAAAAACACATGAATAAGCTGCATAAGGACAAGCAGTATTAGGAGATGGGCACACTTTGAAACTTGAGAAGGCAGGTAATGATAAACAGTATCATAAAATATCATGGAACACACTACACAATTTTGAGTTTGATGGTAAAAGGAACTACAGTCAGGGTAAGGGCCCTTAATCTAGCTTACATCTATCTAAAAGAAGACCACTTGGGCACTGATCAGTATCTTGGAAGTTGTAATTGTTAACCTCACAGAAAATTGCTACACATTATTTATATGCTATCAATAAAATGACGTTGATTGTGCCCTTTTCAAGTCTCACTTTTATCTCTAAAGCTAACAGCATCATTTTGAAAAAGTTGAGGCCTTTATTTATTAGGAAACAAACCCTGGAAAAAGATTGTGTTGGAATCTGAAGAGGTAAGACAAGGTACAATACACCAACTGAATGAGGGGTAATAGAAATAGGTCTCAGATACGTACAAAATACAAAGGTATTTCTGAACTATAAATCAGTAATTTAATGTTTTCTGCCACCACAAGATTCCAGGTACTGTGTTCCACATAGACTATGCTATTTTCTTACGACTCTATGAAGTGATCATTACCCCCACTTCACAGGTAAGGAAATCTGCTTCAGATGACCAAATGCTCTTCACCAAAGGAGGAATTATTCATAGTTATGGATCTTAATATGTATGGAATAGCTTAACAAAGATGAAATGAGTTAAAGGACTATCATTTCCTAGATGTATAATCAGAACTATTTCTTGGACGTATAACACACTTATTTACTACCTTTCTTTTAAGGGGCCTATATATACACAGAATTACAATATTCGGCACTAAGTAGAAGTGGTAAGTATTTTTGAAATAGCAAAAAAGTTTGTAAAAGTCTTATATGACTATCAAGCTGGTGTAAATGTGGATGCTTATCAGGAATCTTCAGATTGATCCAAATCATTACTTAATTTCAGAACTGCTTTGTTGTTCTTTCGAACTGACTTGGTTAAGTGCATAAATAGTATCATAAAATATCATGGAACACTCCACACAATTTTGAGTTCCAAGCTAAAAGGAACTATAGTCAGGGTAAAGGCCCTTTACCTAGCATTAAAATTAAATTGTAAACTTCAATATAAGATCTAGGACACCACGAATCTACAATTGTTCAGTAAAAGATACTGTTAGTCTGATTCTTAGTTAAAAACCACAAAAGACCACGTATAGCCAAAACACTCTTAAGCTGCAAAACGAACACAGGTGGAATCACAATTCTTGACTTCAAGCTATACTACAGAGCAGTGGTAGCAAAAACAGCTCGGTACTGGCACAAAAATAGGCCCGAAGACATCTGGAACAGAATAGAAGACCCAGAAATATCTCAACACACCTATAGCCACCTGATTTTTGACAAAGGAGCAAAGCAAGTAAACTGGAAAAAGGACAACCTTTTCAACAAATGGTGCTGGGAAACATGGTCATGCAGAAAAATGAAAGCTGACCCGCATCTCTCAATATACACGAGAGTTAACTAACTCAAAATGGATAAAAGATCTCAACATAAAACCAGAAACTTTAAAACTTGTTGAAGGCAAGATAGGCAATTCACTCCATCATATAGGCATAGGAAAGGATTTCCTTAATAGGACTCCAAATGCTCAAGAAATTGCAACAAGAATAGGTAAATGGGATTACATGAAATTAAAAAGCTTCTGCACAGCAAAAGAAACAATTAACAGAGTCAAGGAAACCCCCACAGGATGGGAAAAAAATCTCCGCATTTTATACATCAGATAAAGGTCTAATTACTAGAATTTATAAAGAACTCAAGAAAAAAAATCCCCCCAAAACAAATAGCCCAATACACAAATGGGCAAAGGAACTGAGTAGACAGTTCTCAAATGAGGTCCGTAAAGCCATGAAACACATGAAAAAATGCTCAATATCCCTAGCCATTAGGGAAATGCAAGTTAAAACAACTCTGAGATTTCACCTTACACCAGTAAGAGTGGCCAAGATCAATAAAACAAATAACAACAAATGCCGGAGAGGGTGCGGGGTAAAGGGAACACTCTTACATTGTTGGTGGAGCTGTAAATTGGTCCAACCAGTGTGGAAATCAATATGGAGGTATCTTAAAATACTGAAAATAGATCTACCGTATGATCCAGCTATAACACTATTGGGAATTTACCCAAAGGGAGATGGGGTCATCATACCACAGAGACACCTGCATCTCCATGTTCAATGCAGCACTTTTCACAATAGCAAGGATATGGAATCAACCAAAGTGCCCTTCAACAGAAGAATGGATAAAAAAACTATGGTACATATAAAAATGGAATACTACTCAGCAATCAAGAAAAATGAAATAAGGTCATTTGCAGCAAAATGGATGGAATTAGAGAAAATTAAGTGAACGAACACAAGATCAGAAAGAGAAACACCACATGTTCTCACTCATATGTGGGAGCTGAATCAAAATTGTAAGAAGGAAAAATCCTATTCAAAGGTCGGATCAAAATAAAAGGGGAAAAAAAAGCTAAGAATGGTGTCAATATAAATGGTCTAGAAAATGCATGCAATTGTTCTAACAAGATAAAAACAAAGATCACTACAGGAAAAGTTTCTATCTTAAACAGAAATGGAACCCAAGGACATATAGAAAAATATTATCAAGTAAAAGATCGAGAAGACTTAGATGGGGAGGGTGGGAGGGAGGGGGAAGCATACAAGAGGCTAAGGGGGAACCTATATGAATAATGTACATCAAAATGCATATATGGAAATGTCACAATGAAAAGCATGTCAGAATGAATCACATTAAGGTATACATTAAAAATTTCCAATTAAAAAACAGAAATAAAATCTAATAAAGTGTTTGGGGAGGCAAAACAATAACAAAATAAACTAGTAACAGTCACAACAACCCATAATGCTACTATTTGTTCCTATACTTAATGGAAGTTGACAGTGGCTAAGAATTCATTAAAACAAGGATAAAAGAAGATTGTCATTCAGCATGAAGACATACACCTGTAATCCTAGCATTATGGAAGACCAAGGCAGGAGGATGGTGAGTTCGAGGCCAGAGGCAGCTGTGCAACTCAGGGAGACTCTGTCTCAAAATATAAAATACAGAGGCTCTGTGGTGGAGCATTTATCTAGTATACACAAGACCCTTGATTCAACCCCCTAGTACTACATGAAAGAAAGAAAGAGAGGGAGGGAGGGAAGGAGAGAGAGGGAGAGAGAGAGAGGAAAAAAAAAAAAGAAAAAAGAAAACTAGAAATCTGTCAATTGGCAGGCATAGTATTTTGGTTTCAAATTTTGTTTTATAAGTACAATAATGTTAATTAAGATAAACTATTTTTAGCAAACATAAATTCTCCTTGTGATTGCATAACTGGAATAAAGTAGTTAGAGGTAGCCATAATACACACTGTTCAAAATAAGTGCAGAGCAATAAGTATAAAAAAGTCAGTCAGCTACTTGCTAGGTCAATATAATCATTCAGTAAAATGATCCAAGGATGGAAAGCATTCCCGGTTAGACAATACTAACCACTTTCTCACTAAAGTACCAATACTTGATGAAGGGTATTTTATTGACCTATGGTACCTACTATGAGGAAGAGTGAACTGAACAGACTTCTGTACTTGAAAAGTAAGGGTAGGAAAAGGAAAGAGGTGGGAAGAGAGGCAGTGCCTTCTCAGACAACAGTAGGTAACATTCAGAACATTCATTGGTAACCTCTTGAAAAAAAACTCTTTATTGTTGCTTATTACCAATTATAATGGCCATGCAAGGGGTGGAATTACAAACTTGAAAACATGGACCAAGAGTCCAGAGGAAGTGTACTTTCTTGAAGTCCAAACTCAATCATTACTTACTATGTTATCATGAGTTGTTCTCAATATAAATCACTAGGAGGAGTTGGGGATGTAGCCCAGTGGAAGAGTTCTTATCTAGCATGCACAAGGCCCTGAGTTCAATCCTTAGCATTGCGGGGAGGGGTGCGGGGGTGGGGTGGGGGAGAATAATGGGGAAAAGTAAATATGGAACTGATTATCTCTTTTTATGAGATATATATATATATTATCTCTAATATGGATATAAATCACACATAAATATGCAGTATATAAATCACATATATATTAAAAATCTGTATAATGATGAGGAAAACAATCAACCACAGAGAGGCAATCCCTCAAATATCTGCACAATCCAAAAACAAATGGCCTCAATGGCTTTACTCTCTTTCCTACAAAGCACGATGAATCTGCTTTATGTATTTCTGCAGTCATCATTTGTCTTCAACATGGAATGTCTGGAAATGGTTGTGGGGTAGGGGAAAGAAGATTTTTTTTCCCAAGAGAAAGCTGAGAGAGACTAGTGGATTATTTGTATGTGCTTCTCAGACATTTAGTTTCTGTTATTGAGTTCCCTGGTATCAGTGAAACTTTAAAAATTGATATCCAGGAAACTATCCAGAACTTGTCATCTTATGATAAATGAGAGGTTTACAAAAAATGGAATCACTAGAGATTATGAGTTTTAAAGAAAGATGTATTGCTCTCAATTTCTAGAGATACTTACATCTTTGGTTTATTAGCATTTGGTGGTCCTCTTGCATCTCACCAAAAAACAAAACCAAACAAACAAACAAATCCCCAAGAAACTCACACAATTCATGAACTTAAGTCTGTTTAATTACTTGTGCAGCACTGACTTTAACACTGACATTTTCTTGAGAGCCATGTTTCAGGTCCAAATTTGCTCTTAACTGTTACTATAATACCTACGTACTTTCAGTAATTTTTTTCAAAGTAAGTATCAGAATAGAAGTAATGCAGAAAACTTCCCCCAAATTCCTATCTATTTCTTAAGCTAAAATTGGATTTTTAACTGGATAAATTCTAGTTCCTCAACCTGAAGAAATGTAAATGATACTACAATGCCCATTATTAAAATGAGTTGAGTTTGTAAAAGAAAACACTTACCCAAAGGCTAGTCTAGAAAACTGATTTGTTACTATGGACTATGCTTCTGTGTTTCATTCCTAAAGTAGTCACTGTGATCAGTGGAGATGGAAGAAGGCTGGAAGGGCATAAAAAATTGAGTCAAAGTGCCTTATTTTAAACAGTGGAAGAAAAAATATAAAATATATTGAAGAACATGGGGTACAACTAAGTCCTAAGAGTTCACTTTGATCTACTATTTTAGATATTTCAGCTAAAAATTGTTAGCTTTCATTACTATAACTGACAAAACACAGCCATCAATCTCAAAACTTCAGGTAACAATAGGTAACTGTTAATATGAAAGAAGTGTTTCTGCCTTCATATTTTGGCTGATAGGAGGGTTTCAAGATAACCACAACTTGATCTGTTTTCTTTTGGAAATCCTAAATGGGAGAAGGTCCTGGCAATCCACTCCCAAGGCAATCCTGAAACAGTCAGCCATTGAAAACCCTATGAGGGTCTCTATGAGTTGGATACCGACTTGATAGCACCTAACAACAACAATACTGAATCATAAAAATGCAACTCACTAAATGAGCGCAGGAAACAGCACTTGAAAATTACTTTTAAAAATACTTTTTGGAGAGCTGGGTGTGGTGGCACATGACTGTAATCCCAGTGACTCAGGAGGTGGAGGCAGGAGGATTGCAAGTGCGAGACCAGAGGCAGTCTGCGTAATTTAGGGAGACCCTGTCTCAGAAAAAGTGAAAAAATGGGCTGGGGGTGCAGCTCAGTGGTACAGCACTTAAAAAGCATGCAAGCATGAGGCCTTGGGTTCAACTCCCAGTATGAAAAAAAAAAAAAAAAAAGAACACTTTTTGGTTACTACCTGCAACTTTAGAAATCTGATAATAGTTTTATGTGGAAGTCCACAATAAGAGAAACCTGCTTCACAAAAATAGATGTTTTCAAGAACATTTTTTTCAAATGAATTGCCCTTTACATAGTGTATAGACAGTCTCCAACTTGGAATGTTCCAACTTTATAATGGTGTGAAAGCAGTACACATTCAGTAGAAATGGTACTTTGAATTTTGATTTTTTTCCTGGCTAGTATTATGCAATAGGATATTCTCTCTTAATGCTGGGCAGCGTAAATTATCCACGATTCCTAGTCAGCCAAGCAATCATCAACACAACCAATACTTTATACTGTACTATGCCGTTAAGCTTTGATGTTTGGTAGGTTAGGTGTATTAAATGCATTTTCAACTTATGATGGTTTTATAATGAGCTAACCCCGTTATAAACTGAAGAGCATCTCTGTTGACTTGGGTTTAATACTATTGTCCCCCTAACTCATGTCCCCAGAATTGCAGAACATGACCTTATTTGAAAAGAGTATTTGCAGATCAAATTAAAATGAGGTCATACTGGATTAGGGTGGGCCCTAAATCCAAAATCTAGTGTTTATAAGAGGAAAGTGAGAGAGCTTCCCACATAGAGGAGACACATGTGGAAGTGGTGTGGAGGGCATGTGATGACAGAGGCAGAGAATGAACTGGTACAGATGTAAGCCTAGGAATACTAAGGATTACTAGCAATCTCTAGAAGTTAAGACAGAGACATGACATAGATTTCCCCTAGAAGGAACCAACCCGCTAACACATTGATTTCGGATTTCTGGGTTCCAGAATTATAAGAGAATAAATTTGTGTTGTTTCCAGTTACCCAGTTTTGTGGTACTTTGTTATGGCAGCCCTAGGAAACTACAGGGCTGGGGTTTAGCTCAGTTGGTAGAGTGCTATTCTGTGCGGAGGCCCTTGGTTAGATCCCCAGCACCGCAAAAACAGAAAGACATGGCAATCCACTCCCGAAGCAATCTCAAAAAAACAAATCAGCCATTGAAACTCCTGAGGGTTGCTATGAGTTGGACACAACTCGACAGCATACAACAACAACAAAAAGGAAATTATACTGTTCCAATGGAATTTCTATCCCAGTATGTAACTCAGGAAACATTTTATCGTCAAAACAAGTGCAGGCAGATACTACACCCTTGCAGAATCAAAGTCAGCTCTTCAGAAATAACAAAAATCATCAAAATAGTAACTTGAACAGAAATTTGATACATGTAAGGACAAGGCAACACACATGCTTTTCCATAATGACATGACTTCTGTCAACTACAATGTTAGACTGAGAATCTGAAGAAAATATGAATTTTTTTAAATCACATCAGAAATCTCTTTGTAAACTGTAAACTTTGTAAACTTTTTGAACAGAAATCTTTGTAAAACTCTGTGAAGATTCATAAGGAATGTCAATTACAAGTTAAAGTGGCAATGGGCTCTACTGCTCCCATCACATTTATCAAATGCATTTATCAAATTGAATATCCTTTTCACTTAAGCAAGGGTGGATTTAAAATGACACTTTCTCAAGTTAGTGAGTTTCTTGTCATATGTACATATATGTTGCATTCCTGACTGTTCCTTCTTATTTGTTGTGTTGTGAGGTGCGTTTGAGTCAGGTCCCACTCATAGCGACCCTATGTACAGCAGATCAAAGATCAAAACACTCCCCCATCCATGTCAGGCACATGATCTTGTTTATGTTTAAGCCCAATGTTGCAGACACTGTGTCAATCCATCTAGTGGAGGGTTTTTTAAATCCACGTCAGCAGGTTTAGCAACATGCCAGGTTCTGGGAATTTCAGATTATGAAGAACCCTAAGAAACTAGTTTAGCAGCTTAGAATCAAGTCAGTCTTGCTGCTGGCTTCCACTCTGATGTTTGACCTCCACTTTCATTGACCTTTGTCAACTACAATGTTAGACTGAGAATCTGAAGAAAATATGAATGTTTTTTATTACATCAGAGTCTGAACAGAAATCTCTTTATAAAAACTCTGTGAAGATTTATAAGGAATGACTTTATTTTAGAAACTTTAATTATTAAGAAACAGACAAAAGTATTCCTTAATTATTAATCTCTGAGCCCCTCTAATCACTCAGGTAACCCAAATTCCATTCTTGTTTCTCTGTTCCAAGTAACTCCAAATACTTTCACAACTTTAATTCTACGCCTGAACCCTAGTTTCCAGATTTTTTTCCTTCCCAAGGAAATCTGAAGCAAGAATATATGAATGTTCCTAACATCAAATTCAAAACAAAAATTTCTTTGTGAAACTCTATCAAGATTCACAGTGATTCAGACCTTTCAATCAGCTGCCATCATTTCCTGAGGTCACCTAATAGCTTGTCCCTTGGCTTCCGGCAGGATCTGTGATGGCATGCAAACCTCCCTGGTATTGCTTCTCTAAATGGACTTCTACCAATAATTACCACCCTTTGCCAAAAGTACATTCTTATACTCTGCCTACATGATAAGGTTTGACATCCTTCATACCGATTGTTTACAATCTGGGTAGTGATTTTTGTTGTTATTGTCGTATTTGGGGATTGCTCCCTTAGCCCATTTTTAAAAATTTTTTATTTTGAGTCAGGGTCTTGCTGAGTTACACAAGCTGCCTCTCGCCTCTAATTCATGAGCCTCCTGGCTCTGTCTCTTGAGTTGTTGGGATTACAGGCCCAGCTCCATTTGGGCTTTTTCTGATCGCCTATTGCTGAGAACCTGCCCTGCTCTAAAGCATTTAATTACCAGGATTCCAAATCTTTGTTCAGTCATTCCAACTCCATTACATACACCATCTTCTTAGTATGTTTTAGCTTGTGTGTTTTTTCACTGAACTACACTGTAATAAATGTTTTTTTTTTTTTTAATTTGGTGAAAGGGGAAATGATCACTAACGTATCCAACATTTCTTGAGCATTTACTATCGTCTAATATCATTTTAGGGTCTGGGATTTAGCTCAGTTGGTAGAGCGCTGCGCTGCAGTCTCTGAGGTCCCAAGTTCAATTCCCAGCACCACAAAAATGGGAGAAGGACCTGGCAATCTACTCCCAAGGCAATCTCGAAACAGTCAGCCATTGAAAACCCTATGAGGATTGCTATGAGTCGGATACCGACTAGATGGCACCTAACAACAACGACGACGATGACAACAACAACAACGACGACGATGACAACAACAACAACAACATTTTAAGGATATTGCATGTTTTAACTTACTTATTCCTCATAAGAACCTTGAGAGAGAAGAATTAGTATCTCAACTTAAAGATGAGGAAACACAGAAGTTACTTGCCCAAGGTCACACTTGTCTAAGAACTATGCATAGGGAAAAGATATAAATTCAAGTAGACTGGCTCTAGAACCTGAGTTCTTCACCACTACTTCTAATACACCTCTAATTCCCACCCCTAGCTGATAATTTCTAAATTTTGAGTCATTTCAAACTTAAATCTGTTAAGATTCTTTGGTAAATTGTTCCAATTCTACCCCTAGTCCAGCTTCAAATCTAAATCCTCCCCTCTAATGTGAATTCTTTTGCAAAATACATATTTTCATAGATTGGGTTTTCTTAAAATCAGGCTCATCTGAACATAAAATGAAGCCTAGGGTTTGATGCTCAGGAATTTGACTATCAAATCAATAATATATATATTTAAAAACCCCCTAGTCATTGACCCAATTTAATCATCTACAAAGTGTAATCTAAACTATAATTATGAGTTTTAAGAAGGGAAAGGACTCCCCTGGATCCTGACATCTAGATTATATGTTGTTGTTGTTAGTTGCCTTGAGTCATGTTTGACTCATAGCGACCATCATAGGGTTTTCAATGCCTGATTGTTTTGGGATTGCCTCAGGAGTGGATTGCCACCTCCTTCTCCCATTGTTGTGGTGATGGGAATCAAACTCGGAACCTCAGAGACTGCAGAGCAGCGCTCTACCATCTGAGCTAAATCCCAGCCCCCAGATTATATAACCCCCATTATTTCATCCAGAACCATGGTGGATATTAATTTCCATACAAACTTATTAATTCATTTGAAGAGATGTAGGCTCTGATAAAGAAAATATGATTCAGCTTTGAAAAGTAGGGCCTAGCTGATATAAATCATGTGCACACATTTTGATGCTTTATGACACATAATTAAGTCACATGAGAGAAAAAGGGTTGAGATTCTTTCCTGATATGAAGAGATAGTGAGACTACACACAATGAGAAGATAAAGCAACAACAACCTAAATTTCCAACTCATGTCTGGAACTCAACTCTTAATAAAAAGTAAGAAAATCTTTAAAAGTCTATTAAATTCAGGGAAAAATAAAGCATTAAACTAATTTATCATTTGATTTATGGAATAAGGTTTATTAAAAGAACAGAAATACAGCTTTTGAAAGGATAAGGAATATAACTTTTATAACTTTATGAGGATAATGAGAAATAAAACATTAATTTATAAATATAAATAATTCTTCCAAGAAATATTATTTTCCCTGATACTACCTAACTATAACCAAAAGAGAAATAGCATCCTTGGAATTTGAAAGTGTTAGAGTTTAAAAGGACCTTATTAAATTTTCTTCTATTTCCTCCTTTCTCCATATGAAGAAACAAGTCCCAAGAGAAAATGTAACATGCCCAAGTCTCTTAATTTATCTTTTTTTTTTTTTTTTTTTTTCGGTACTGGGGGTTGAACCCAGGGCCTCGTGCCTGCATGCTTTGCAAGTGCTGGACCACTGAGCTATGCCCCCAGCCCTTTTTTTACTTTTTGAGACAGGGTCTCACTAAATTACTCAGACTGCCCCTGGTCTCGAACTTGCGATCCTCCTGCCTCCGCCTCCCAAGCCGCTGGGATTACAGGCGTGCGCCACCGTGCCTGGTCTTAATTTATTTTAATCAATAATTTTTACATTATTTAGGTATACAGAATATAGATTGTAGATCATATTACTTGTCAATGTTAAGGAAGACCTAATATATGAACCACATTAATTTTTTCCCTTTAATTAAAGGCTTTGACAAGAAACTAATTTCTTATCAAAGATAGCTATTGTACAGCAAATAAAATGTTAACTTCTTTGGAAATAAAGTCACTTAATGCATGAAGTTCCAACTTCTTGATTTTTAAGGGATTTGTAGATATGAGATCAAGGTTCACAACACACAAAACAAATTTGCGGGGATGTTATTTTTATAAGAATTTAAGGCAACATTTTTAATAATGAGAATGATTTTCTTTCAAGCTTTCACAGTACTTCAGTAAAGAGTAAACTTCATGACTCAGCTTTTTGTGCCCAATTACACGTCTGAAGGGTCCGCTTAAATTGCTTGCTGTATTTTAAATTCAGGCTTGAAGTAGGATTCTTATTTTTCTGAAGCTCACAAAGACTAGACTCATAGCTTAGTTCTATAGTGTCTATTTAGCTGCTTACAGCCTACATCAAGTACTTTATTGTCACATAAAAAGCTATCTTAATGGAGCTTAGTAACTAAAGTAGGTCTCCAGAGTTTGGTAAATATGTCTATTCTAGATCTCTATTGTCAAGGAGTTGTTCTCTATCTTGTAAAGGGCTGAAATGTACTATTTTAAACATCTAAAAGATAGTATGAATACTATAACCCCTGGAGTCCTCAGATGCAACTGAAAAACACAAAGCCTCCCTCTACAATTTTCCAAAACATTTCCCTAGGTGGCGGTTAGTAGGTAGGGTGGGGGAGCATTCTGCAGTCCCATATTTAAAAAGTACTTAGGAATAAGTCTGGGGGGTTCTAAAATTCAAGCCCTACAAAAAGCCTAGAAAAGGCTTCAAAGGAAAATCCCTTCCAGATTTAGAAGGAAATGGCTCTTCCAAACAAAAGCCACACCCCTGATTGTTGGCCACTATATTTCTCACACACTTGAACTGTTTTCCCTTTTTGTCTCCATCCATCCAAATATTAGTCCATACTGTGAGATCTTATTCAAAAGCCATCTCCTTCCATGATGTTTCTTTTATCTCCTCCATTAGAATTAGCCCCAGACCCCCACCCCACTCCACTGCAGTGCTCCTAAAGCACTTTGTGATATTCTGGGTTGCCTTTGAGTTTGTCTGTCTGCTCTCAGAAACCGGGTCAATATTTTCCTCCTTTCTTTACTGTGCACTTACTGATAACTCAGTAGGGCCAATGACTAATAATATCTTACTCCCTACTTGCCTTAGAATAAACCAGGAAGGGGGATCTAGGGCAAACTAAAAACTTTGTGGTTTGATCAAACTGACCAAGTACCCAAGGTGGTTGAGGCAATGAATATTGTAACTTACATCTGAAATGCCTTAATCAGACCGAAACGTTATTAGAAAAAAAGTATGAAGGCATACAAAGAGGAATTTTTTAAAATCTATAGTTACTGACATGTTCAGAGACCAGATTCAAATAATGCTACAAAAATGTTATTTTCAAAAAAGCAAAAAACACAAATATTACTGATCCAGTCACCAAGTATTAATTTCGCCTATTAAGGAAAGGGTATAAAGAAATATAAGGCACAGGTCTGGTTCCTTATTTGAAGACTTTCTAGTTTAATCATGGAAAAGAACTAAAACATGTCCATCTGAAAAAGATAACTAACAGTAAAAACCAGTTTATAACAACTGCCAAATGAAATCAATTTTATATGTGTGTGTGTGTATGTGTGTGTATATATGTGTGTATGTGTGTGTGTGTGTGTGTGTGTGTGTGTGTCTATCATAGTTGCTAGGGATTGCTGATAAAAAGAGTTTTAGATTTAAATAATAAAGGAAGATTTTAATGAAGAGGTAAAGATCTAAATTTCTTCATATATAAAATGCGAAAGTTTGACCAGATGATCTTTATGTTTCCTTCTAGCTTTGAAATTTTATTGTACTTTTATCATATAATTACAGTAGTAACTTGGTATTAGCTAACCACCTATATGAATAGACTTTTCTTCTTTCTAGTTCTCCTATGAAAATAACAGAGCTTTAATATAGGTGCCTGGGAGAAGGACCCGGCAACCCACTCCCAAAAATCAATCTGCTACTGAAAACCCTATAAATACCAGAGATGCACTGACAATAGTGTTTCGCCTATTGTATGTAGGGTCACTATGAGTTGGGCACTGACTGATGGCACCTAAGGACAACAACAGCAACAGTAAAGGTGCCAAGCAGCTGGGAGTGGTGGCACAAGCATGTAATCCCAGCACTTGGGAGGCTGAGGCAGGAAGATCCCATGTGTCAAGCCAGCCTGGACTATATATCAACCCTGTCTCAAAAAAACAAACACCCCACCAAAACAACAACAAACAAACATAAGTTGCCATTCTTCAAATAAGCAGTATTACCAAATATATTTCAAAACATAAATATCCACAAGCAAATATGAAGGCTTGATATTGCAAAGGAGAACTTGAGGAGTTTAAGATTTTTTCTTTCTACACCTGTTCAATAATACAGTTCTCAAAGGTCAAAATAGGCTTTTAACTGAACCTTTTCATACCCAAAAGATATGTTTGAAATAATTTATTCTTGTCTCTCTATTATGCACAGGAATTGAGTAGAGTGAGCTTCAGTAGAAAAGTTTCATCCTTAGTTGGGAGCAGTGGCGCACTGGCCTGTAATCCCAGTGACTCAGGAGGCAGAGGCAGGAGGATGGCAGGTTTGGGGCCAGAAGCAACCAGCATAATTTAGCAAGACCCTGTCTCAAGACGTTGTTGTTGTTAGGTGCCATGGAGTTGGGTCCAACTTATAGTGACTCTATGTACAATAGAGGGCTGGGATTTAGCTCAGTTGGTAGAGTGCTGTGCTGCAGTCTCTGAGGTCTCGAGTTCAATTCCCAGCACGGCAAAAATGGGAGAAGGGCCTGGCAATCCACTCCCAAGGCAATCCTGAAACAGTCAGCCATTGAAAACCCTAAGAGGGTGGCTATGAGTTGGATACTGACTTGACGGCACCTAACAACAACAACAACATGTACAACAGAATGAAACATTCCCTGACACTGTGCCAGGCCAGGCACTATTATTAGTGCTTCTCTGCTATTGGTAGGGTATTCAATGGCAGGTTGTTTTGGGAGTGGATTTCCAGGTCCTTCTTAGCCTGCAGCACTTGGTGTTCCCAGGTAGTCTCCCATCCAAGAACTAACCAGGCTGGATCGGCTTAGCATCCGAGATCAGGTGGGATCGGATGCCCAGGTGCTACGGCTGCAGACTGTCTCAAGATAAAAAAAAATAAAAACTGGGCTGGCGCTGCAGCTCAGTGGTATAGCACTTGCAAAGTACGTGTGAGGCCCTGGGTTCAGCACCCCAATACCACAAAAACAAACAAACCAAAAAATAACCACAAAAGTTCTTCCTTACTACTAAAACACTTTTTTCTTCTTTGTTCTTTTTAACTGTCATGACTTTTATCCAATGTATTCTGAAGCCAAGCCAAAACTTTTTTTTAGAGTAATACTCAAAACAAAGCAAATATTGGCTTAGTGATGACACTTGTTGTTCTAAAACGTTAATAGCCTATTGTTCACTGTGGTTGTCTCAACAAGATAATACATTGAAAATCAGCATTTCCTGATAGGAAGCCAATTCCCACTCTGTGTCACAGGACCCTAGCCAAACACTGGGTTCCAAAGGAGAAACATCAATTCCTGCTGGGAATGCAGAACAGACCGGAGTAATGATGAGACTCCTCACCCCCAACACTCTCACATTTAAAATGGCTATCTGCTTCAGCTCCAACTACAATATTTTGCCTGATTTTGCTATCACAAGATAGTTTTCCTAAAATAGCTTCAAATGTTTTAGACAAAGTTTGGTCAACATCCTGTAGACAGCAGCATCCTGTATATTCCTAACTATGGAGAATTTCCTTAGTTGTAAATGTCACAAGGGATGGGGTAATTTAACAAAGAAGCTATTGGGATGTGTCATCAAAATACAGTGTGACCATTTTCAAACTTAATTTCATACAAGCAATTGTTTAAAAAGTATCATATATGAAGCACAGTAATTGCAACAAGTTTTCATAGCTCAGATACACCTTACTAGGCAAAAAACAGGCCCAATTATTTAGTCCAAGTACTACAGCACTGCTTATTACATTTAGAATTTCATTAGTAAGAAATGGTCACTAACAGATTCACATACAGAAGAATGTCTCCATGGGAAATGACACTGCCCAAATGAGACATTAAAACCCCTTTTATAAACACTGAAAATACTTTTTTGTCTGCTCACCCAGACTCACATTTCAAGAACTTTCTTCACCCACTTCGACTCAACCAGTGGATGTTAGAAAACACCAACAATGAAAGAAATCAAATCAGTTGTCATTTTAGGAGATTCCAGGAAGACTTGTCGCCATTTAATACACTGTGCTTGGTTTCTAGAAGAACTCCAATACATATTGCTAAACAGAACCATATATCAAACAATTTATATGAAAATTAACATGGAATACCAGCAATTATCTAGTACTGTATGGATATTAAATGATCTGAGGTTTTAGAAAAGCATACTTAATGTATATCAAGCCTTCTGCCAAGAAGCTCCGCTAACCAGCACACAAACACACGTAGACTCCCCTACCTCCAGGCCAAAATGTCTTTTATCTTCCAGTTGTAATTACAGAATTCAAATGATCAAGTTCTTACATCATTTTTCTTTTAGAACATCTGCCATTTGAATGAATTGTGAGATTAAAAATGGTGAAACAGGCAATGCAAAATATTCTATGTATGATGCAGCAAAAAATATCTTGCTTTTGTTACTTTGTAACTTTGCTGTGTAACTTTATAACTCTGCTGGCAGGATGACAGTGTAGAATTCACCTCTAAGGCTGCTTCCTCAGCATGGAGTCAGAGAACTTTAGTCAAATCAAGTTAAGTCAATTTCAGCATGCAAGGAAACAAGAAGATGGATTAGAGAGCTAAAATGTGAAAACATTTAAAAAAAAAAATCTGAAGCCAAATTTCAAAGCCCTAGGATTAGTTCTGAATATTTAGATTCACTGAAAATTATGAGGATCTATTTTAAAAGCAAACACTACTTCACAATCTTTTTCTTCGAGTACTTAAGCTTGATCAAGGGATTTGCTTTTACTTCTGGAATGGGTTTTATACTATTGATAATGAGTTCTTAGAAAAGGATAGTTTCTGTAAAATATAGAAGAACATTTGATTTCTCTTTTTAACATTCTTAAACTTTCAAATAGCTTAGGCCATGTGGCAGGTCAAATAAATTGCAGACCATACTACCTACCTGTTGTTGTTGTTGTTGTTGTTGTTGTTGTTGTGTGCCGTTGAGTTGGGTCCGACTCATAGCGACCCTTATAGGGTTTTCAATGGCTGATTGTTTCGGGATTGTCTCAGGAGTGGGTTGCCACATCCTTCTCCCGTTTTTGTGGTGCTGGGAATCGAATTTGGGACCTCAGAGACTGCAGAGCGGCGCTTTACCAACTGAGCTAAATCCCAGCCCATACTACCTACCTACAATGTTTTTAATTTAAATAACAAAATTTAAAAAGATTATTTGGGTGATGTAGCTTAAATATATATATATTAAATAAATAAATATTCCAAAAAATACTATGTAAATATTAAAGTTGGAAGGAACATTAAAACTCATCTATCCCAAACTCATTTTTACAGATGGTACAACTGAGGATCAGTGGGGTTAGGTGACCTGACCACAATCCCATAATCTCACACTCAAGTTTCCTAACTTTGAATCCAACATTATGTCACTATTGTGCTGAGAAATTATCCCCTTCCAGGGCAGGTCTTACAAATTAATGAGTGGCTGGGATAGTGGAGCCTACACTTGATGCCCTAACCAGATGAAGAAGCCTGTGAGAGGTTTATCCATTTCCAAACAGTACTACCATCCCTTAGCTATAAGGCCACAGGATTTGAGTTCTGTTTCAAAATGGAAGTAAGAAAAGACTGAGAGTAAAAGTGTGATAGACGGAGTATGGGAATCAACTTGGAAATAATCCAGATATGCATCAAAAGAGGGATGATTCATTTATAGCACATCTATCTATACAATGAAATACCATACAGCACTATACATTTTCTTAAAGAAAATGAGGTAGACACAAAATGGTACATGCAGATTAATTTTATACAAACTTCTTGAAAAAGGTATCCATATACACATACATACATATGTGTATACACATACTCAAATTCATAGAAATTGTCTGGAAAAATAGAGAAGAAATTCACCTTTGGTGAGTAAAGTTGAGGGGTTTAGGATGAGAAAGACATATTTTGTCATACATCCTTTTGTATTGTTTCATCTTCTTACCATATGGATTTTTAAAAAGTACATTAAAGCAGAGAAAAGATAAAGGAGTTTATAAATGGTAATCTGGCACTCTGTATCTAATCTACATGACATGTAATACCTAATTCTCTAGAAAAGACTTTCCAACCCTTTCTAGGTCATGTGTATTAGTTTTCATGAATAGGGTATGCATAAACATGATAAAAATTGATATAGTATATTGGAGCAAACAGAAATGGACTAGGGAGTGGTTGTACATGGCTTGGTAAAAATTTTAATCCATTCTCTTTATATTCTGTCATTATTACAAGAAAAAATAAGACAGCATATTATAAGACACATTACCTATTGATTTGCCATAAAATTTCCAAATAAAAATCTATTTAAAAAAAACCCATCTAATTCCAATATTTAACAGCAAACTGGTTGGCAATCTTTGCTCTGGCACAACTGTAAAAATCTATATTCTTGTAGAGTTCTACGAGACATCACTATCTAGTTCAGTGGACTGAAGCCAGTATTTTTTGAAATGGAAAAGAGAAAATACATTGTTTTCTGTGCTGTAAGAGAATTTTATTTCAGAGATTAAGTGGTATACGTGTGTATTGGATCTTCATGCAAAGTATACTGAAAAAAGTCTGAAAGCCATTCACTCAAGACTGCCTAACTGTATACTCAGTGTGGGTCATGTGCCAAGGAAAGTGAATATCTATGTTACTATGACAGGCTGGCCTCTTTTCAACCTGAAATTCATTTTCTTGGGAGGAGATGACAAATAGGCAGATCTACTCCTCAGATATTAAAAAGTAAATTTCCAAAGTTCCTGACAGACACAATTATTTAAAGTAAAGCTTTGGCTTTCATGTCATTTATAAGAATGATTCTGGATTAAAATCTAAACACCTTTTTTTAAACAATTCTAAAATATTCCCTTTAAGGTTTCTGGAATAAGCCTGTGTCATTACAAAGAAATTTAGGTTATCCTAAACTAGAATAGATCTCAGATACATAACTCAAGTTCCTAATTTTATAGGTGAAGAAATTAATGTTCAAAGAAGCAAACCCACCTGTCTCTGTTTCTATCGTTCTTTTCTCATTTTCATTTTTGTTTTTTTGAGACAGCGTCTCACTATGTAGCCCAGGCTGGCCTTGAACTCACCCCTTCCTTTTTTTCAGTACTAGGGGGCTGAACCCAGTATCCTTGAACTCTTGATTCTCCTGCCTAGCCTCCTGAGTGCTAGAATTACAGGAATATGTCACTACACTGGGCTAAACCAGTCTCTTGATTCCCAAGCTAGTGCTTTCTTTGGTTACACCTAGGCTTTTAGTTTATTCTTACCTCCCTGTGAAGTAAGAGGATAGCTAAATACAATTACAACCAAGTTACAAAGAGGAAACTGAAGCAAGAATATGGGAGGAAGTTTAAGACCAAAGAGGATGAGACAATGTCACCCCTGCAAGTGTTATAGAAATCTGCCATTTTCAACATTCAACTTTGATCTCAATTGAGGCAAGCTGTTAAACCTGCTTGCACTGAATGGGTGTGTCTACTCCAAAATAATGCAAATGGTCACACAACACAGGGGACAATAGTCAGTACAGACATCCCAAAGCACAGCCTTTCTCACCATGCCCACTTCAGTGCATTTAAAAACCTCACACTTCAGAGGCTTTTAAAAAACCTTAATGTGTAAGGTGGGTGGGAAGAACCTTGACATGGGAGGGGGGTGGGGAAAGTCAGAGTCCACTGCAAAGAAACAAACTGCTGAACATGGTCCTCACTGAACAACAATAATTCTCCTACAGTGCAACTTACCATTCATGTCACAAACTCAGAGAGAACACAGAGCCATGGAACTGCGGGCACTGTCAAGGCATGGAACAGAACTTTGGGCTACAGCCTGCCCCGACTCTTCTGACAAATACCCAACAGCAGCAGGACAAAGCATCATTATGACAGAAATAAAGGCTCTTTAGATGCTGCCTTTTAAAAATATTCAATGAACCCACTCTTACACACAAAGTTCATGCCACGATGTCTCGAAATGCAGTATTGCCAGATTATGCTATAAAAGTGTCCAATAAATTCAGTACAAAACACTACTTCAAACACTTGTATGTTAAATAACTAGCACATTTGGAAGACCACTGGTATTTTCCTTCCTTTAAACAGTCAATGTCATCCTCAAAGCAGTTAAAAACAAGAACAATTCAATAAATTGTTTCTTTTTTAAAAAAAGAAAGCTGACAAATCTAAAAGAAAATAATTAGTTGAGTGATAAAGCCACAGGTTCCTCACACAGAAGAATACTGCATGCTACTAGCAGCTGGCACAAAATTAACCATCTATCTCATCTATGCTTCCCCCTAAGCTGTGAGCTATCAGTATTACAATAGACAATCCATTACTTACAAAAAAAGAAGCTTCTGTACATTTCTGAAGCTGGTTTTCATGTAGAATTCTGAGGCAATGCTGCCCTAAAAATGAACTTTGTTTTAAACAGCAAGATAGCAACACTCCGTGTGGTTAGAGTAAGGGTGGGGCCTGCTGTGGGGAAACAACACACCCAGGCAGATTTCAGTGAAAACAAACTGCACATTAATATTGCCACAACATTTTCCAGGGCCTTAGAGTCAAAATTAATTGGTTAATCCTTCTCAAAGCAGTTCACGCTTGCAGACCAGCTTTCCTGCCTTGGAGTGAACTACATAGAATCATTTCTTTTTTGCGAAGAAAGACAGATCATGCAGCTCAACCAACACAATGTTAGGCGGAAATGGACTACTATAAAGGAAGTCCAACCATGCCAACTTCTAAGTTTAGCAACAGTAGTTTTTACATATCTCAAGGTGTCAGAAAAACAGTGGTCATTCTAGAACATTACTTCAGCCTATTTTCAGGGGACCTGAACATGAATACCAATGAATCGTCTACTTTTTCCCCTTACCAATGCGCTACTTCTATCAACACAGTAACAAAAGCATTTTATTAATATTTAGTAAGAGTTGCTTTCAAAAACAAAGGATATGATTTATGAACTTGCTTTGGTGTGTTGTTGTTGTTGTTAGGTGCCGTCGCGTCAGTATCCGACTCATAGCGACCCTGTGTACAACAGGTGAAACACTATTGTCAGTGCTTCTCTGCTGTTCATAGGGTTTTCAATGGCAGATTGATTTTTTTTGGGGGGGTTGCCAGGTCCTTCTCCCAAGCCTACAGTATCTGGTGTTCCCTGGTGGTCTCCCATCCAAGTACTAACCAGGCCCGACCCTGCTTAGCTTCTGAGATCTTACAGGATCAGATGCCACAGGGCTACGGCTGCAGGCTGCTTTGGTGTAGGACATTAAAATATATATATATATATATATACGGAAATTTTGATAAAAAATCATTCATTTGCACACTGTACTTTTAAATTATTATAATCATTCACTTTCAAATAATTTCATAAGAATTTTAATTAAAATTATTTTGACTTTTTTGCAAATAAGATATTCTATAGATTGGTTACATACACAAATACTATCTAAAACTGTGTCTACAATAATTCTTCATGGGAGAAGGATGTGGCAATCCACTCCCAAGGCAACCGCGAAACAACCAGCCACTGAAAACTCTGTAAGGGTCATTATGAGTCGGACATAACTCAATGGCACCTAACAACAACAACAAAATAATTCTTCAGTATTGAAACTATTATCAAACATCTGATAATTGTTTAAAGTGACTGTAACTGACACTATTTTACATGCAGATAGTTATTTTCATTGAATTCCTATAATCATGAAAAAAGCTTCTTTGATTAAAATATCCAAGCATGTAAGAAAAGAAACTATACAATTCCTTATATAGAATCTAAAACAAATGAAAGGTTTTGTGAGAAAACCAGGAAAATATTATCTGTGATGCATGTTGTCATAGTACCTTCACTAACTCTCAATCCTTCATATTGAAAGAATAAATCAGTCTGGAGTACTACACATTTTAAATTCTTGAGAGATGGCCTTAGAACACCCTCTTTTAGGATCTGAAGAAAGGGGTGCTGATTGATCTAGCTTTTGTTGGATTATGAGGTCACTCTTGCCATATGACAAATGAACCATACCAAAATAGTTTTTTCATAGTCCACGTGCCTGCTTTATATTTCCAGCCATATATGTAACTATGAGTCACCTGCTGCCATCCTTTGCTATTCCTCATCTCATCCCCAAATTGAATAACTCAAAGGTACCAGTTGGATACTTATTAGAAGAGCCTGATCTTAGTACTTTTTTGGGTTTCCACTGCTGGAAATGTCTGTTTTCAAGTCAAACCTCACTTTCACAGCTGCAAAGGAAATGACAAGAGAAGAAAAACACAGCCAATATATATCAGCAATTAATTCCATCCACAACTGCCCAGCTGTTTGTGCATGGAAGAATCAGTCTGTTTCCTTTTGGGGCTTTCACCACTGTAAATTGATACTGCACATTCAGAGACACAAGCTGTTTATAACATGTCAGGAATGTGCACAAGATCACACAGAACTGAAAAGACAAAATGAAACCCAGATTCAGTTTGAGACTTGCCAGTATTATTTCATAGCTGAAAAAAACTCATAAAACTCCCCAATCAGAAAAAGAAAAACACATTTAAAATTTCTCCTATCTTCCTTTCAATAAAGAGGAAAATTTGCCAATGACATCAGATTTAGTATCAAGAATTGACACTTTGATTTACTGGCACAGACAAGGTGTGACATTCTTAGGAATCCACTTGTCCCCAGTATGTTAAATCTAGGTAATACTCTGACTACACAGCTGCTTGCCCAATGTGTAGTTAGCCCCTTAAAAAAAAATCCTTATAAATGTGAAAGTTGTTGGGAACCAATGCTTTTATCAGTCAGGCAGTAAAGCAAGTTTTTCTTGGTTAGTACTGAGATTATTTGACATACATACCACCTGACTGTTTCAGGGATTCATGTGTATTTACAGATCCAATCTTTCAGGGTAGCTTTTAAGCATTCAAATCTTTCCTTCCTCCCCTCATCAGTTTTGTGGATTTTAAATAAAAATACTCTCTTACTGGGTATCAAAGAGCTTAACAATGATGCTATGAGATCATGCAACTCAAGAAATATTCTATCTCCTTCACTCCCTGCCCTCCAACCCCAATTTTATTTTAAATACTTTTTTCACTTAAAACTTTCAAAGTGACATTGTTATAATGTATTTTCAGTATATAAAATGACTTATTATGAAAGTTAGAGAAAAGATGGTATTTTTAGAACAAAAATAATTCAAAACATATTTTAGCTATCTTATTTCTTCTCCTTCTCCTTTTTTTTAAAAAAATGAAATAGGCAACTAAGTAAGTATCACCATGATTGAATTCATTGTCCTAAGGGATTTCTGCCTGTAGCTGTACCACTGTGGTGACTGATCCCATCAGATCTCTGAAGCTAAGCATGGCTGAACCCGGTTAGTACTTGGTTGGGAGACCGCCTGTGAACACCAGGTGCTGTAGGCTTGGGAGAAGGACCCAGCAGCCCACTCCTAAAAAAGAAAATAAAATCAATCTTCAACTGAAAACTCTATGAATAGCAGAGGAGCACTGACAATAGTGTTTTGCCTGTTGTAAGTAGGGTCACTATGAGTGGGACACTGACTCTCGACAGCACCTAACAACAACAATAACAACAAAGCATTGTCTGTTCCTCTTTTGCCCACCCATCAATGTCAGATATATAAGCGTTCATGTGTACTCTTTAACACCTATACATTCTCAAATGCAACATAGTTGGGACATTTATTCTGGGCATCCCTAGAGTCTGGGGCTTGACCAATGAAGAGAAGGAAAGCTGTCTATTCCAATAATGAGAGTGAGTGAGACATTCCATATACTTTTGAATGAAGATAACTCTCAAGTGCCAGAGCTCAATTCAGCACAATGAGTTGTCTCCAACTAAAGTTCTATAAAATCTGAAAGCATAACATTTGATTTGTTAAAGAAATACACCTTAAATATGTGGTAGACTGAAAACAAAGCAAAGCACCAAAAAAAGGACCTTTTCCTTTCCAGCAAACATCTGGTCAAAGACACACAGGGAAGGAGAAGAAGTATAATCTTTGGCTGATAGTGACATTACATCTAGAAGTACAGTATAACTACTAGTGATTAAAACATCCATAGAGATAAGCATTGCTTGGCAAACAACAACTCTGTGAGACATTCAGTCTAGCTAGCAACGTGTAAGGGAAGGAACTTACTCACCTACAAGACTGGCTAAGGAAAGAGGAGGTCTGCCTGAGCCATTTAAATCATACTTCTTAAACTCACCACCACATATCTGTGTGCCTGCATGTTGTTGTGATGCTGAAAGCTATGCCACCACTATTTCAGATGCCAGCACAGCCACCCATGGTGGACAGGTTTCAGCTGAGTTTCCAGACTAAGGTAAACTAAGGAGAAGGACCTGGCAGCCTACTCTTGAAACAATCAGCCTTTGAAAACCCTATAAATAAAATAGAAGCACTGTCAAATACAGTGCCAGAAAACGACCCCCCGAAGGCTGGAAATTATTTAAAAACAATTGAGGAAGAGTTGCCACCTCAAATTAGAGTTGACCTTAATTATGGGAAGGAAGTAAAGTCCCTGCGACCTCCTTCTGCTACACAGCTGTTAACAATGTGCTCAAACATAAAAAGATCATGTGCATGGCACAGTGTGGAGTAGTGTTTCATTGTACACCTAGGGTGGTATTAACACAGACCCTTCAGGGAGACCACTGATACGAAATTTAGAAGTGAGTTTCCACTAAGAACTTGTTATGAATAACTGTATTTTAATTAAATATTTATTGTGTCATTATAAAAAATCTCAAAACATACAGCAAATTTGAAGGAATTATACAAAAGCACCATATAAATATTACCTGGGTTCTACCATTAACATTGTGCTGTAGTCACTTTGTCGTATTACTTTCCTATCTATTTATTAATCTTTTTTTTTTTTTTTTGAGACAGGGACTTGTAGCCCAGGCTGGCCACAAATTTGCAGTGAGCCTCCGGCTTTGCTGCTTCCCAAGTGCTGGGATTACCTGCATGGATCACTATGTCTGGCTTGTAACTTTTAGTGCATTTCAAGGCAAATTATAAGCATCAGTACACTTCAGCATGTATATCATTAACTAGATACTTCAGTGTGCATATTGTTAACTACAAATCAATTATTACTTTTTTCAATGTAAAATTTACATACAATAAGATGGAAAAATCTAAGTGTACACTTGGGTGACCCAAACTCCTATCAAGACAGAACATTATCTGTACTGACAAAAGTTCCTTCAAACCTTTTCCCAGGCGATTCCCACTCAATTGCTCAGAGGCAAAACCTCCTCATTAGAACATCTCCACTGTATTATGTAATTTGTACTCAGTCACACAGAACATCAACTGGCAGACATGAACAAAATATATGGAGCAGCCTAAGAAGAGATTTAGCTGGGATTTAGCTCAGTTGGTAGAGTGCTGTGCTGCAGTCTCTGAGGTCTCGAGTTCAATTCCCAGTACCACAAAAATGGGAGAAGGACCTGGCAATCCACTCCCAAGTAAAGCCCGAAACAGTCAGCCAATGAAAACCCTATGAGGGCCGCTATAAGTTGGATACTGACTTGATGATGGGAGAAGGGCCTGGCAATCTACTCCCAAGGCAATCCAGAGACAGTCAGCCATTGAAAACCCTACGAGGGTCGCTATGAGTTGGATACCGACTTGACGGCACCTAACAACATCAACAAGAAGAGATCATAAAGCCAAAAAGAAGAGGACACTCGGGTACTTCAATTGATCAAACTTCTTAGGTGAGGGAAATGAAATTTAGAAAGTTTTGGTCAACTGTCCTGGTCACCCAACTAGTCAGCTGTTTATTGGCAGGGCCTAGTCTTGGGCTTTTAGGTAATAACAGCTCTACATTTCATTTTAGGATGAAAGCACTAAAAATTGGAGATATGTTGGCTCAGAAGATCTTTTCCACACACTGGCTGTGCATCATTCCCCCCCCGCCCATCTAGGAAAGAACATGGAAAAGTAAGGAGCAGAGGTGATTTCCACAAACTGACAATTCACTTCACCCCTGAAACAGACCAGAACTCCTTACCTAACTTTTTTTTTTAATGCAGTACTGGGGGGCGGAACCCAGGTCCTTGTGCATAGTTTGTAAGTACTCTGGGTATGCAGTTTTCTCAGCTGTAAAACAAGAGATATCTTAATTCATAAAGTTGTATAGATTAAAAGAGAACATTTGTAAAGTGTTTAGCCTGTGGTAAGTGGTCAAAGGAAAACAACATAGGTCCTCGAGGGAAACTGCCAGTATGAGGTACCATTCAGGAATCAGCATAATCACATACTGCTTTCCAAGCTTCATGCAACCCCATGTTTGGTTTTCATTTTGTATACACAAAGAAAACAACAGCAAATAAAGCAGAGCTCTCTATTCACTATTAAAGCAGGCAGCAGTAAAATTAGATCTGAAAAAAAATGGCTATTATTTTTTCTTTGCCTTTTCACTGTCAGAACTGGAGTGGTGGCAAGACAGAGGCACAGATTTGTGACTGTGTAGAGACCCTCACCTGTCTTTTTATAAAAAGCTCCCTTTGCCTAGTACACTCTTCCATTTCACCAAGAATTCAAGCCTAGTTAAAATCTAACCTACTTTTTTGACCTACTAAGAATAAATTTAGACCTCCTTCTATAATGTGTTATCTAAATAATTGTATTACATAATGCCTCATAATGGCTGTCTGCTTCTATGGGCCCCTTAACTTAATTGGAAGCAACTCTGTATCTCATTGCTTAGCCGAGAGCCTAGTTCAGTGAGTTCACTGGAACCATCCATATGTGTCTGCTAAATGGACATGTAGGGGAATAGGAATTCAGTTATGATAAGAACAGCAAAAAAACTAAAGATGAATACTCACCAAAAAGGAAAGTGAAATGGCATAAAAATGAAGGGCAAGGTGATCACAGGGCATAATGACAAACTTGTGTGTCATTAGAGAAGCCACTACTGCTGAGCAGTTGAAGTGCCCCTGGAATAATTCAGACGGTTATGCACTTTATAATTACCCTATATACTCCCCCTAACAACCTACAGATAACCCTGTAGATGGGAAGACTGATAAAACTGGAAAAGTTTAGCAAATAAGATCATAGGACTAGTAGCAATGGAGATAAGATGTAAAGAAGTGATTTTTTAAAAAATCACAGGTGGTTTTTACAATAGGCCAATTTTGCACACAATGTAGAGGCTCTGGATTAAAGGAAATTCAGACAGTTGTGAGGAGGATCAAGTTGTACAAGAAATTCAGCTAAGGGAACAAAATTCTAGGGGAGGAAAAAAGTCCTGGACAAAATGCAAACCAGCCCAGGTGATAAGAACTGTGAGTTCCATGTAGGAGTCAGCTTCCCAGAACAGTCTGCCAACCTAGAGTTAAACAGCCTGATTCACAGATGTTCCTGGATCTGCTGGAGCCTTCAAGAGTAGCTCTTACTTTCTCATGGCTTTTGTTTCTCAAAGGAACTGTTCCTACAAGAGATGATACAACACAGATAACCCCTGATAAAAGTGCTAACCACGAATCCATGCTTCAGAAGTTAATGAGAGCCTATCCATGCTACTTTTGTTTGCTAGCACGTCTGGCTACTTTCTGTAACTTTCTACATGAAGAATATCCCAGTCTTGCCTTCCCTACAAAGACAGATTTGTGAAAGAAAGACCTTGGCAGTTCGAAGCGTCAAGCCCCACAAAGCTCTGCTTACTTTCAACACAGCATTTCTTATACCTGCTCACATTTGTCTGTTCACTGGTATACCTCATTTACAAAGTGAGAAAGCTGAAGGCAGGACCCCTCAGGATATAGCACAGGCTCTGATACTGGAGGAGTCCAAAAATTATTATAGACAGTAAATGAATAATGCTCTTTGCTTCCTTAATGTCTGAGAGATGGTTATTTGTCGGAAGAGGTAATTCAGGCTGAGGATGGAGGCACATGCCCATAATCTCAGCGATTCAGGAGACAAGGGCCAGAGGATTCAGAGTTCACGGCCAGAGGCAACCTGCATAATTTAGTGAGCTCTTACTCACACACAAAAAAAGAGCTGTGGGTAGAGCCCAGTGGTAGAGCATATGTGTGAGGCTCTGGGTTCAACTCTCAAGTACTGAAGAATAAAGGAAAAAGGTAATTCGGGATTTAAAGAGACAGCAATTATACAAAAGTCAAGGTTGTAGATAAACGAAAGATAGCTAATGTTCAAAATAGGTTTCTTTCTGAACAAAACAATATGCACAGCATAACATAATGATTGACAAGTTAAGCCTATTGAGGCAGATGCTGGAATTTAATAAGTTATTAGGTTTTTGTGGTGGTAGTAAGTTTTCTTCCCCATTTTTTGAGATAAGGACTGTCTGTAGACTAGGCTAGCCTTGAACTAATGTCAATTCTCCTGCCTCAGCCTCCTGAGTGCTGGGATTACGAGTATATGCCACAATGTGGTTGCCTTGTAAATCATTAGTTGTAAAGATTAGAAATGATCCCCATTTAAAGTAAAAATTAATTAGACTGGTGAAATTATATTTTATCTTCAAGGTTGCCAAGCAGGAGGTGGAAAAACAAAACATGGCTTAGACTCTACCACCACATAACACTTCTGAAAATAGTATACTCTATTAACCACCTCTGAGATGAAGGAAAGACTATGTAGAAAAAGAAGAACACAGAATAAAAACTAAAGAGTAAACAGATACATGCTACCAATAAAAACAACATTAAAAAAGAAAACCTACAGGGACAAGAGATGTAGCTCAGTGATACAGTGCTTGCCTAGTATTTGTCAGGCCCCTAGGTTTGATCACCAGCATCTTAAAAACAAACAAACAAACAAAGATCCCTATAATCATAAATAATATCAGCCTTGAGAAAGAGTAAAAAATACACAATAAAAAAACAAGTAAACAACCACCCAGATATGGAATCAACCCAGATGTCCAGCATCAGAGGACCAGATTGAAAAACCATGGTATGTTTACACTATGGAATATTATTCAGCAATAAAGAATGAAATTATGTCATTTGCAGCAAAATGGATGGAAGTGGACAGCATCATTTTAAGTGAAATAATCTAGGCTCAAAAAGAGAAACATTGCATATTCTTGCTCATATAAGGGAGTCAAACCGACCTGAAAGGGAAAAAAATTATATATATATATATATATATATATGTATATATATATGCATAGATAAATGTACATCCATACTTATATAAGAATGGAAAATACAAGTTAACCCAATATGAGCAGGGAGGGGACTACTGTAAGACAATGCTTAATGGGGAAGGTGGGAGGAAGATGGGGAACAATACAGAGGGGCAAAGAGGGAGAGGAAAAAAAACTATAGGATGCAACTGCATGAAAATACAAAAAAGGAAAAAAATAAGGTCAAGGTATAGCCCATGGTGGCATACACTATCATTTCATGGTAATTAATATTCTTACTTTTAAAAAAAGTGAAAACAAAATGTAATATATCCACAACATATGAGACATGCAATTTCTTATCAATGGTACTGAAGGATGAAGCAGAAGCTGCCTTGAAGGAATTGGCGAAACACTAAGCTCCAAAATTCATAGAATGCCAACAGAGATTTTTCAACAAACAGATGCAGCACTGGAGGTGCTAACTTGTTTGGGCCAAGAGATTTGGAAAACAGCTCCCTGGCCAACTGACTGGAAGAGATCTATATTTGTGCCTATTCCCAAGAAAGGGGATCCAAAATGTGGAAACTATCAAATGATATCATTAATATCACACACCAGCAAAATTTTGCTAATGATCATCCAAAAGCCACTGCAGCAGTGTATACATAGGGAACTGGATGAAAATCAAGCCAGCTTCAGAAGAGGGCATGGAACCAGGGACATCATTGTTGATGTCAGACACCAAAAGCAGAGAATACCAGAAAGATGTCTCTCTATGTTTGATTGACTATGCAAAGGCATTTGACTATGTGGATCAAAATAAATTATGGATGACATTGTGAAGAATGGGAATATCAGAGCACTTCATTGTACTCATGGGGAATCTGTATATGGACAAGGAGGCAGTTTTTCCAAACAGAACAAGGAAACACTGCCTGGTTTAAAATCAAGAACAGCGTGTGTCAGGGCTGTATCCTTTCACTGTACCTCTTCAATCTCTATCCTGAGAAAGTAACCCAAGAAGCTGGACTTTATGAAGAATGCAGTATCTTGACTGGAGGAAGATTCATTAACAACCTGTGTTATGCAGACAACACAACTATGCTTGCTGAAAGTGAAGAGGATTTTAAACATTTACTGAAGAAGATCAAAGAACACAGCCTTCAGTATGGATTGTGCCTCCTCACCAACAAAACAAACATCCTTACAACTAGGTCAGTAAGAAACTTCATGATAAACATAAAAAAGACTGAAGTTGTCAAAGATTTTGCTTTACTTGGTTCTACAATCAACACCCGTGGAAGCAACAGTCAAGAAAGGAAAAGATGCACTGCACTGGGAAAGGCTGTTGAAAAGACCTCTTAAAAGTGTTGAAAAGAAAAAAATGCCACATTGAAGATGAAGGTGTACCTGACTCATGCCATGGTATTTTCACTCACATCATATGGTTGTGAAAGCTGGATAGTGAGTAAGGGAGACGGAAGAATTGATGCTTTTGAATTATGGTACTGGAGAAGAATATTGAATATACCATGGACTGCCAGAAGAACTAACAGCTCTATCTTAGAAGAAGTGCAACCATAGAGCTCCTTGGAAGCAAGGATAGCTAGACTGCATCTTACGTGTACTGGACATGTAGTCAGGAGGAACTAATCCCTGGAGAAGGACATCATGTTTGGGAGAGTGGCAGGCCAACAAAAAAAAGGAAAACCTTCCACTAGATGGATTGACACAGTGTCTGCAACAATGAGCTTAAACATGAATAAGATCATGTGCCTGGCACAGAGTTGGGGAGTATTTCATTTTGTTATACATAGGATCCGTATGAGTTGGACTTGATTCGATGGCACCTTACAACAACAACAAATATTTACTGAGATATAATTTTTATTTTTAATTGTGGTAACAACACTTAACATAGGATCTACCTTCTTGAATGTTCTACAATGTTGCTTAGCAGCTCTGGAGAGCTTATTCATCTTGCTGACTGAAACCCGTCCCTCTACAGCTTCTTGTTAAAAATATTACTTTTGCTTTGATCTATTTCATCGAAGAATAGGGAACTATATTGGCATTTTTAAATTGTTTCTTTTTCTAACTATGACACAAAATCTCTTTCATTTGAAAAATACATTTTACATTTCAAATACATTGTCCAGTAAAAGCTATACCAATATTTTTTCATTTTGGGAAATTAAAGTATTATTTGTAAAGGATGTTTCTAAAAGTTCTCCTCTAGAAACAAATTTGGGCTGGGATTTAGCTCAGTTGGTAGAGCGCAGCTCTGCAGTCTCTGAGGTCCTGAGTTCAATTCGCAGCACCGCAAAATGGGAGAAGGATGTGGCAACCCACTCCCAAGGCAATCCTGAAACAATCAACCATTGAAAACCCTATAAGGGTCGCTATGAGTTGGACTTGACTCGATGGCACCTAACAACAACAACAGAAACAAATTTAAGCACTTAGATTCAAACACTGCTATAAGATAGATAGGTGGCCGAGTTGGCCAATCATATGACTGTCAGCCTACTAATGATATCAGGTACTAAAATTGAGCTCTAGAAATTGTGCTGCCTGTCCATGATGAAAGCCACAGTCTATCTTCTCAAATGAACATTTTAAGGTTTTCCAAATACGATCATGCTGTTTTTCTGACACAGGGTAGGAGAGAGGTTTAGGCATTTTCCTCCCATCTCCATCCCTTTTCTTCAACCCTTTAACAGCTTTACTTGCCTAAAGTGAAAGTGTCTTGATTTGCTTTTCCATTCCAAGGTTGTTAAATTTTCCATGTACTCAGGCAAACGGGTAGCATGACAGGTTTAATCCAAACAAAACCAAAACTGGTTTGTAAATATATCTCTTCTTTGCATTCTGTCTGAAGCATTTTGAAAGTTACAGAATATCAACTTGTTCAATGCTAAATCTATCTTGTACTGATCATGTAATCTACTCTGATTTTAGATTAAAAAAAATTATTTTTAAATTCCAAGCTGGTAAATCAATTCATCAATAAATATTTCTTTTCTACTTTCTGCTTACATTTATTTATCCTAAAAATTTGTTCCATGTTTATTATGTGTTACAATTAAGCAGGTAGATTGCAAGAAATGAAGGCGACAGTGTCCCTGACTCTAAAACACTAGCAATTTAGTGGGTTGGAGAGAAGGATATCTTTTTAAAAAATTATAATACAGTATGTTATTGTGATATAATGAATGCATTACAGACTCAGAGAAAAGAGGCAATGTGAAAGGCTCTAGGGAAGCTACCTGTGGCTTGGTCTAAAAATGGGAAGACATGCAAAGACAATATGTTGTTGTTGTTAGGTGTTGTCGAGTCAGTATCCGACTCATAGCGACCCTCAGAGGGTTCTCAATGGCTGACTGTTTCGGGATTGCCTTGGGAGTGGATTGCCAGGTGCTTCTCCCATTTTTGTGGTGCTGGGAATTGAACTCGCGACCTCAGAGACTGCAGCACAGTGTTCTACCAACTGAGCTATATCCCAGTTAAAGACAATATACTTCTTAATAAATTTGTATTTTAACATATGGCTTTATTAGATGTTACAACAGTATAAAAGAGAAACCAAAATTGTCACTAGTTAGCAGCTTACAGTGATTTGTTTAAGCTACAGAAAGCCTACAATCTAATAGCAAACCACACATTTTTTGTGTCATGTACTTTTGTTATCACTCTAATCTTGAGTTGCATGCTAAGAAAAGAAATTCAAAAGCCATTTATATCCTTTCTGGAAACAATGCTTGTTCTTACCCAGCTCTAACCAATGACTTAAAAATAATTAAGACCGATTATCTTGAAAGCCAGTCAAACTGTAATCTACCATAACATCATCATGGAAAGAGGCAAAAGAAGTTCTAGGTTAATGCTAAGGTCAGTAAACAAAGATACAGTCTATGTGGCAGAAGTACACCATGCTCCATGGGCTCAAAAGCATTATGTGCAAGCATGTTAGATTTAATGGGGTGGGGTGGAGACACAACTGATCACATTGTTTAATAAAGTACCTAACTTCTGAAGCTCACTGGCCCAGAAGGATGTTGACACACGTGAGAAAGATTACTTTTACAAATTGGAAAAAAAGGCTAAAGTGGGCTGGGAATGTAGTTCAGTGGTAGTGTACTTGCCTAGCCTGTTGTGAGGCCCTTGGTTTTATCACCAGCACTGGAAAAAAGAGAATTAGAGGGAGGAGTGAAGTGACTGAAATACATATTTAAAGATGAAAGGAATGATAGGTTAAATTGATGACAATTAGATCACCCATTGTGATGAAGTTACTATTGATTTGAAAATTTCACACGGTTTATGTTCACACATCAAAGTATATAGAAATCTCTCACTTTTATAAATTGGAAGAATATGAAGATCATGACAACCTGAGAGAATAAAACTGAAACAGAGAAATTAATGTAGGATTGTTTATATTACATAAATTCTTTATTAAAGATTCTTTGCTAAATTCTTTTAAATAATAATCTCTCCTACACTTAACAATATTATACTAGGATACAACTAACTTTTGTGAGCAAATATTTTACATAAAGCAAGGGCTATCTGTGATTTATATTCATGAATTCACACGTATATTATGTAAGGTCTAACAAGGGGGAAAAATAGCATTGCCTTTGCACACATTCATACTGACCAGTTTAATCCTAAAGTAGGAATTCTTCAATGAAACATGTTTCTTCAGATAGTATGTAATTTCCTCAGAATATTTAGAAAAGAAGAAGTAAAGGAGTGAGAAGTGCTTCTGAGACTCAGAGCAGTACAAAAACTGGGTGGAGGGAAAAAAGGAGGTGCTAAGAAAACATGAAGAAGATGCTGTAAGGAGCCCTGGGGTGACATGAGATAAGGAAATCAAGTAATTGTGGCTGGGCACAACCAAGGGGAGGTATGTGGCTTATTTCAAGGGGGTGGAACACTCAGCAAGTGAACAATTTTGGTTTTGTTTAGCTGAAATGTTGCACAATCCTACAAATGGGGGAAGGAAAATGAAAGAGTGTATTTCCAATATAGGAAAAGTTGAGATGTAATAAATGGCTATCACTTAAAAACATTAAACAAAAAAGAAATAATGCCTATATTATAGAAATATCATAAGCAAAGAAGTCAAAGCAAAAATGATTTGGCATTTTTAGTATTTTATGAAGGCAGCATGCATATTTCATATACGAAAATGGCAAAATGAGAACTTAGAGGAAGAACAATATAAACTTGATGTAACTCAAAGCATTTGTTATTAGCATCATGATAAAGCATTTTAATCCTGTGCTCTAAGCCATCCTTCAAACAAGACCACTATAAAGTGTACTGACAAGAATTCGAAGGAATGTGGATCAGTGTAATTTTTTAAAAATTTTCCACTCCAACTTTAAATTTGGCAGCTTATAAAAATAATTCTCAATGGCTAGGTTTTTAAAACTTACTCCAAGATAAACAAGACTCAACTCCTGTGGGCTCCTTCCAAGTTGCCAAGTCATTAATCTGTAACAGCTCTCACCCCCTCTTACACTGATTCCTGCTTGTCCAATATATGATATGATGCTTTAAATAAAAATGGGAGGGGAAAGAAGGCCCAAATTGTTACCTTTGGAGTTACTTTTAAGATTTAAACTCAATAGTAGAGAGTCCACTTAGCATGAATGAGGCCCTGGGTTTGACTCCCAGCACAAAACAAAAAACGTAACAGCCAACAAACCAACCAACCTTGTGAATGGGAAGCAACAAGATAGTACATGCTCACTACTACATTTTCAGTCATATGACTAGAAACCAAAAAGGGGTTTTGGAGAGGCCTCCTGCCAGAAGCAAAATGCATTCTTAAATTTCAAGTTTAATACTTAATACTCTCATAAATAAAAGTTGAGGAGAAAAGTGAGCTATTTCAAGCTTTTTGTAGAAGACTTCCTACATTAATCAAATCTGTTCATCTCTTTTAAGCATTAATAAAATGAAAAAAGACATTGCACATTCAACAAGTATTACCTTTCTTATGACAAGATGTACTTGATAAACCAGGAAGCCATCAGTTTACCTAGATTGGTGTTTTTAACATAGGACAAAGAAAACAGCTGTTGCTTTAACTGGCTCACTGATCTAAAAACAAAAAATGTAGCTAGAGCTCAACAGTGGATTCTAAACATGTAAATCTCTTTTAACATAAAGTTATTATAGCCAAAAATACTCATGGAAATACTGGTGTTTCAGTAATTTCCAAAAAATTCTCAATACTTAATTACATCTTAAGGTAACAGAAATGGCTTAAAACTGTAAAAGAACAAATCATAGTAAATAACTACAAACCGTATTTTCAAGTCACAAGTGGGTATAAAGAAGGTTCTTTCTATGAGTTAAGGAATTGTTACAAAGCCTCTCACATAAAGCCAGAATCCTGAAGAATTATACCCTCAGTTAAAGGTAGACAAAACATTAGGGAGGCTGAGCAGGAGAATCCTGAGTTCCTGAACAGCTTGGGCTACATGGGGGGAATCTGTCTCAAAAAACAAATAAAAACAAAACAACACACCAAACCAAACAACATCAAAAAAAGGTACACAAAAGCATAATTTGTCCACTATCAGAAGGAATAAAAAAAAAAAAAAAGTCTTGTTTTTTCCAAAATGCCAAGTGGATAAAGAAAATCCAGAGAATCTGTAACAACAGGCCTACTCTCACAAGGTTGGAATTTGAATTTACACACCAGATGGTCCAGAAAAATCTAAGCCAAGAGAGGAACGTAATTCGGTCTTAGGCTGGTAGCAACCTGAGACACCTGGCAAAAGGAACAATAAACCTAATTAGAAGAAAAGTGTCCTCCTAACACACTGCCTGGTCTAGGGGTAGGGCTCGGGATAGAGCATTTGTCTAGCATGTGCAAAGCCTTGGGTTCCATCACCAACACAGCAAAAAGAAAAACAAAAGGCTTAAGAATCCCCACAGATAAAATGCTGCCAACTTCAAAACTCAGAATTACAAAGCAGCTAAGTAAACACACCACCTTAAACAAAAGTCAGCAGAAACAACACAGAATAGAATTTGACCTTTTCTTTCCAAAATCTACAGACAATGGAATAACTAAATACAATATAAAGTAAGTATTACAGCTCCCAAAGAAGAAATAGAGAGAAAGAGGGAAAGGCCATACTCAAGGTGATCATGTCTAGAAATGTTTCAGAGTTTTTCAGAAACAGGTTATCTACAAAAGACAATTAGACTTGCAGTACACTTCATAAGAAGAATAAATAAAAGTATTAAGACAGAAACATTTTCAAACTACTGGGTGATGGTAACTGCCACCCTAGAACTCTAAATCTAACTAAAGAAACTTAAAGGATGAATTCCAGGAAAAAAGAAATTAGAATTGGAAGGAAGAGCTGAGATGGAAGAAAGAAGAGCAAAGAAATTGATAAATATGTAATTTTAAAAATACTACATAGTTAAAACAACAGTAACAAATGTAGAGGGTTAAAAAGGTGGACAAAAATCCTACTCAGTAGCAGCCGGGTGCGGTGGTGCATGCCTGTAATCCCAGCAGCTGGGGAGGCGGAGGCAGGAGGATCGCAAGTTCGAGACCAGAGGCAGTCTGCATAATATAGCCAGACCCTGTCTCAAAAAAGTAAAAAATGGGTTGAGGGTGCAGCTCAGTGGTCCAGCACTTGCAGAGCACGCAAGTGCGAGGCCCTGGGTTCAACCCCTAGTAACACCAAAAAAAAAAAAAAAAAAAAAAAAAAAAAAAAAAAAAAAAAAAAAAAAAAAAAAAAAAAAAAAAAAAAAAAAAAAAAAAAAAAAAAAAAAAAAAAAACCACAAAAATCCTAGTCAATAAACATAACAGAAGATGAGAATGGAGGGTGAGAGAGCTTTAAAATCCTTGTATTATTCAGAAGGAAGGAAGAGAAAGCTATTACATTTAGACTTTAAGAATGGATGTTAACATTTTAAGAGTAACTGATGGATTATCCAAACTATATACATTTAAAGATCATCAAAATCAACAATGAAAAGACAAGCAATTTAATATTTCCTCATAGGAAAAGATCTGAATTATGCAAAAGGGAAATAAAAACAAAAAGCACATTGATACTGTTATCTACCCACCAGTAAGACTAAAAACAGAACAAAAACAAAAAACAAAATCTATTAACAGTACATACTGGTAAGAACGTGGAACATCCAGGATTCAAACACCAAAATGTGTGTCGATTAGTACGTACAATCTAGAGAACTGTCCAGCATTATCTCAAAGGTTGGAAATACACATGCCCTGTAAAACAGCCACTCTCTAAAAAAAAAAAAAAAATACCTGGAAGAGTTGCATATGTATGAACATCAAAAATCATACACAAAAATGTTCACAGCAGAATTTTTCTTTCTTTAAAAATTTGAGATAAGGTCTCAAGATGTAGCCCAGGCTGTTCTTGAACTTGAGATCTTCCTGCCTCAGCTTCCCGAGTGCTGGAATCATAGGCATTTATATCAAAAAAACTTGCCTAGAATTATTTTTAATAGCCAAAATCTGGTCATTAGCAAGACAGATGAATTATTTTGTTTTACAAAATTAGAATACATAAAATAATGAGAATGAAGTACTGTTATCTAGAACAATGTGGAAGAACCTTACAGAAAAAATGCTGAGCAAAAGAAGCTAGGTACTAAAGAGTAGATACTGAATGACTCTATACAAACTCAGAACCAGGTAACATTACTGTGTAGTATTATATGTCAAAATTATGGCTATCTTGTGGGGCCAGAGGGAAATATCTTAAGAACACAGGTACATCAGGATGTTTCTGGTGTTCTCCTTCTTGATCTAGGTGGGGTTACACAGAGTGTTTACTCTGTAAATATTCATCAAGCTGTACTTTATGATCTTTGTGTTTTTCTATATGTATGTTAAACTTCCATTTAAAAGTTTATCTGAAAAAATTAAAATAATTTGGACTGGGGATGTAGCTCAGTGGCAGAGCACTTATCCTGGCTTGTGCAAGGCCCTGGGTTGAATCCCCAGCACAACACAAAATAATAATAATAATAATAATAATAATAATTATTATTATTATTATTTTTTTTTTAAGACAGAAGCCTCCCTTCTTTCTATAGTAGGAACTTATAACTTGATGCCATTTATTCTATTAATTATTGAGTACTGCAGAGGTGTTATTAAACCCTCTTTCTCATAAAATCCAAAGCATCTTCATAATCCAAGCTCTTAAAGAAATAATCTAAGCTCTCATACATAAAGTATATATTTCCTATCTAAAGAAAAACAACTGACCCATATAATTTTAATTATTCAGCATAGAGGCATAATAAACTAAGAGCTTCTCAGAGAATTCAAGTCTCAAGTCAGTATACTACATATTCCATTTCTCCATATCAATACAATGAATGCACTGAAATGTACAGTGTAAAGTACCACAACGTTCAATGATGGTGGCCAACTGCAGTGTTAAAATATTACTGCAATCCACTGTTTGAATTCACCAGCTTTTCCCATCTTCAGATCCTGATATCATTTTTCAGTGATCAGAGACATGTCCAACATTTACAAAACATTTAATTCTAAGTTAGGCCTCAGTCATTAAAAAAACATACTGTTCAATACTATATTATACACAAAGAAAATAAAGGCCTACACATAACCCATAGCAAATAATCAGTAATTCTTTATTTCTCTTTATCATATTCTCTCTGCTGGTCAGTGCTGTAATTTCTGTTCAAAACTAACATATTTCAGTGTCATACAACTTTGCCCTGTCATAAGAGAATTTTCTGGATTCTTAATGTAACAATAACTTTACTTTCATATTATCCTACTTTGGGCTAACACTGTTTTTATCCTATAGTCTTAGAATCTGATAGAGAATGGGATATGGAAACATAACTGCTGACAGAATGCTACTTTGTGACACATTATTCAAGAGAAAAGGTTGAGAGGAAGTTCTTAATGAAAAAATAGATTAGGTCTCATTCACTAACCTAATAAAATTGGTTACCATTTTTTAAAAACTGGGGAGGGTATACTCCATACTTCCAAATAAAAATGATGGATACTCTGGTTTCTCTTCAGATTTATATAAATTTTTCACCTTTTTCAAATATAAAGGATAGGTTTGTATTTTTAAGAGTAAAAATCTAGGAATCAGCAGAACTGGATTGCAGTTCCAGTTCTAACACTGATTCTAGCTCATTGCATGGATTTGGCTAAGTTTCTGAGGCTTTCTGGGCCTCAATTTTCTCAACTGAAAATGACACAATTGAATTAAAATGTCCTCAAAGATTTTATACAATGCTAACACATTATGAGTCCCTTGAAGAATGTATTTCAGACTAGAAATTTACAAGAATGATTACAGAACCCAGAAAAAGAAAATAAGCAACACAAACAGAAAAAGCAAACACCAAAACCTTCACTAGCCTGTCCATTTATTAAGGTAGGTGTCTCTGTGCAAATGGATATTCCTTATTCTTCTATATGCATCTGAGTTTCACCTGCATATTTCAGTATTTATGTGTATAACAGAAAGAATTTACCCTGTGTGAATATAGTACCTGTTTGTTTTGTTCCTTATAAAAGTATTTCAAGGTGCTTTCCATGTTCCCAAAGAAGAACTGACTCCAGTCAATCTTCTCTCAGACTTTTCCAAGGTCAACTAGCAGGAAGGAACAAACAAAACAAAACAACAAACCAGAGAACCCTTTTCTAGGCTGCACTATACCAGTAAAATAAGTGTCATTTAGTAAAGTCCTTCCATTAACTCCTTTCAAGAGGCCATCAGAGTTACCTGTAGCTACTCTGGCTCTAGTGTGTGGCTCTATTGGATGAATGTCAACACCTGGAACACTGTGGCTTCATTCTTCTAAATCAAACAGTTCACCTGGCTTACCTACTTTTCACCCTTCATATTACATAGTAGATCTTCTGAAGCAACAGATGCTAGAGCAATGAGGAAGACAATCATGTTTTGTCATAGCAGGACCTCAGACTCAGTGAATGTTGAATATAATTGAAAGGACCTTAAAGGTCATTAGTCCAATTTTCTCTTTCACTTGTGAGAATTTAGGTGTCCAAGATCACTACCAGTATACAGAATGCACATCTCCTCACCAGTATTCTTCGTCTTCTATCAAAGATAAAACTGTGGACCTCAATAGCCAGGAAACAATAGCAAGACTGGACAAATGGGATTGCATTAAATTAAAAAGATTTTGCACAGCAAAGGACATAATTATCAGAGTGAAGAGACATCCTACAGAATGGGAGAAAATCTTTGCCAGCTACACATCAGACAGGAGATTAATATCTATAATATATCAAGAGCTCAAAAAAACTAAACACCAAGAAAAGCAAAGTACCCAATAAAAAATGGGCAAAGGAATTCAACAGAGATTTCTCAAAAGAAGAAATACAAATGGCCAACAATTATAGGGAAAAAATGCTCAGCATCCTTAACCATCAGGGAAAGGCAAATCAAAAGTACATTGAGATACCATTTCACCACAGTCAGGGTGGCTAGCATCAACAAATCAAACAACAAATGCTGGCGAGGATGTGGGAAGAAGGAACCCTATCACATGACTGGTGAGAATGCAGTTGGTGCAGCCACTGCAGAAATCAGTTTGGAGATTCCTCATAAAACTAAAAATAGAACTATCGTATGACCCAGTTATACCTCTCCTGGGTATATATCCAAAGGAATATAAGTCAACATATGATAAGAAATATCTGCTCATCCATCTTTACTGTGGCACTGTTCACAATAGTTAAGATATGGAATCAACCTAGGTGTCCATTAACAGATGAGTGGATAAGGAAATTGTGGTATATATACACCATAGAGTTTTATTCAGCCATTAAGAAGGACAAAATTATGGCATTTGCTGGAAAATGGATGGAACCAGAGATCATCATTTTAAGCAAAATAAGCCAGACCCACCCAGAAAGACGAGCATCTCACGTTTTCTCTCACGTGCGTATGTTTTTGTTATTAGGTGCTGTCAAGTCAAATTCAACTTACAGTGACCCTCATAGTGTTTCCAATGGCTGATTATTTCAGGATTGCTTTGGGAATGGATTGCCATGACCTTCTCTCATTTTTGTGGTGTTAGGGATACAACCTGGGTCCTCAGAGAGTGCAGAGGAAGCATTCTACCAACTGAGCTAAACCCCAGCCTCTCATGTTAGACTTCAACATATATTCAATATTAAAACTTATAGGTCATGAGGGGGCTGGGATTTAGCTCAGTGGATAGAGCACTGCGCTGCAGTCTCTGAGGTCCCGAGTTCAATTCCCAGCACCGCAAAAATGGGAGAAGGGCCTGGCAACCCACTCCTAAGGCAATCCCGAAGCACTCAGCCATTGAAAACCCTATGAGGGTCGCTATGAGTCGGATACCGACTCGAGGGCACCTAACATAGGTCATGAAAGTAGAGGAGTTACGTAGGGAAATATAAAGGAGTAAAGAAAAGGGGGAGGGGGCAAGATGAAAGGGTAATGAGAGAAAGGGAAGAAAATATTACATATTTTGCACTTAAGGCAGAATTGGGATGTATACATATAGATAGATATACACACAAACAAGACATGCAAGTAGAAGGCGACCCTTGGTGGGGTGGGAGAGAAGGGTGGACTGAAGGTAATGTGAGGGTAATGGGGGAGGTGAACACGAACAAAGCACAATGAAATGCATGTATGGAAAGATTGTAACGAGACCCATTAAGTTGTACAATAAAAATTACTAATAAAATAAGATTACTGGGGGGAAAATGACAAACCTGCCTTTCAGGAAAGAATGACCAAATTAAAATTTTCCATGGTATGGAACATGTAAATATTCCACCTCAACTAAGGTGAGATACTGAAAAACCTTACTGAACTCTGTGTCTACTCAGATGTTTAAGAAATGAGTTTGTGCTGATGTGAACAATCTATATGTAGGCTTAAATAGAGTATAAAATCCCAGGGAAGGAAGTAATTAATATTGATCCAATGGCAAACAAAGATTTCTATGATAGTGAGATAAAAAACATCTTGAAGTTGTTCTAAACCTTTCAGAGAGAGTAAAATGGTGGAACGGTTAAAATATAGAACAATGTTCGATTCTTTATAAAGGAATTGTGTGATTTGTAAAAGAAATATGAGAACTTCTTCAGTTACAGCACTAGCCTAAAACATCCAATTGCCTTTAGGACTCTTTTTAAAAATTTATGCTGGGGTGGGGGATTTGTCCTTATCATTCAATTTTTGCAATATATATGTCCCATATTTAATTCACTCTGCCTACAACCTAGTGTTTACCGACTGTTTATTTTCTCATCTAGGCATATATCCAAACTCTTGATCCATGGAATACTGGAATAAATGTTAATATATGAGAGGAATAGAAAAACAGAATGAACAGGAGGGAAAGCAAATACATTTTCACACAAAGTATAAGACACAGCTGTGGTCTGTCAAGCTTACAGGACTATCTCTTTAGTTAGCGGCAAACTTATAGTTACTGTCTCCTCAGCTGGACAGGAGGTAGTAATCAAGTGCCAATCTAAAAAAATAGACATGTTCCCAAGCCCCAACTCTATTCCCTTCATTTCACATTTTCAGCATACATATACCCTTTGACTTGTTGTTGTTGTTAGGTGCCGTCGAGTCGGTATCCCACTCATAGCGACCTTCTGTACAACAGGGGAAACACTATTGTCAGTGCTTCTCTGCTGTTCATAGGGTTTTCAATGGCAGAATGATTTTTGGGAGGGGGTTGCCAGACCCTTTGACTAGGCCTGTGTAATACATCCATTTAAGTCTCCTTGATGAAGTGTAAGTCTATGGATGAAAAGTATTTTGAAGAGTCCACATATAACCTTTAATGATGTCTCCAAATAAAAAACCCATTCAGGACCAATATGTTGGCAACACTATTCTGAATAAACACGTTGGAGCAAGAATAACAAAACCAGCTTTGGCTGTTAAGAAATCCATAGGTATATGGATGATCTTTAGTTTTCCATTTCTGTTGTTGCCATGTTACCAAAATATAACTTTAAAAAATCATAATCTCCTTTTTTATCCTTCACTAGATACTATGTGAACTCAAAGACAACCCAGGCCCGAGGCAACAGATGTGAAAAGACAGTATTCCATACTGGAATTAAAACATGATTTACAGGCCAGGTGCAGTGGCATATCCCTGTAATCCCATTCACTCAGGAGGCTGAGGCAGGAGGATCACAAGCTTGAGGCCAAAGGGAGCCTACACAACTTGTTGTTGTTGTTGTTGTTAGGTGCCGTCGAGTCGGTATCCGACTCATAGCGACCCTCATAGGGTTTTCAATGGCTGAGTGCTTCGGGATTGCCTTGGGAGTGGATTGCCAGGCCCTTCTCCCATTTTTGCGGTGCTGGGAATTGAACTCGGGGCCTCAGAGACTGCAGCGCAGAGCTCTAC